>OZ018311.1:17424038-17547644 GCA_963969455.1 Arge pagana | reverse complement strand
TGCGGCCACCCACCCCATGGCCATTGCTTAGGTCGTGGGGCGACAAGAACGGCGGTGCGGTCAGCTGCAGAGGCCACGGCACACCGCGCTTATCTCACGAATGGCTTCTGCACCATCCTTGGTACCACATATTTGTCTCTCCATTATTCGTAGGTCTTCCGATTCCTCTTGCAAGGGTTCGTACGACACCAGCACGGCTGAATTCCGATTGGCGGGATAATTTTTGGTTTTGGGAAAATACGCGATTCTCGCAAAGATTTCGCACGCAGGCAGTAAAGTCTCATCACTTGAGGATAGTTTTTAGTTGCGGCCAATCACGTCCACAATGTTCGAGCTTCGACGCGAGTTTGGGATGACCGTCGGCCGATCGTCCGTCTCGGTCAAGGACCGATGCCCTTGGGCTTGTTTTTTGAAATAAACTGAGCAGGATCATATCAAGCTCCGTAAAAAAATCATAATTGCTCAAACTTCAGAAATTGACACATCAATATGCGCTCAATCCCCCGTAAACGAGAAGTCAGTACTGTTTCTAGTCTCGATTATGAAAATCAACATTGACTGGATTAAGCAATCGATTAATTGAGTAATCATTCAAGTTTTGGCGGTCAAAAGGTCGGTGTCATCTAGACAGAAAGAATTCGACGTGCTTGCTTTGTCATACGTTCATTTTTTCATTTATATTCATATCGATATATATACAGATATAATTATAACTATGTTGGAAAAACTCTTGCACATTTAAAGTAACGGAACATGAAAATCATACGCAAACTGAAACTTGCATTGAAATGTTGCCAATGCCCAGTTCTTTCAGGCTTACAACTATAATAACATCATTCGATCGCCCAGTATCGGACCGAAGCTCTGGAAAACATTGAACTTTTAGTTCGACGATAAATGAGTGGCCTAGGACTGGGCCAATTGTCAATATTAGCAATTCCTACTTGGCCATCGATCGAGAGATTGTAAAGAAAGGAAGAAAGCAGGAGAGAGGAAAACGAGATATCTGATTATTGATTGAGTATTACAAAGGCTGTTGTGTTTTATTAGAAAAAAAAAGCAGAACCAAAATATCACACGTTCCTTGTGCTCGAAGAATACAAATGGCATCCGCAGGGTCGCAACTGTGACCGAATTAGAACGCAGCTATTATCCTCGTCGAGGCTTGTCGGAGCGTTTCCTCGCATACTCCTTGCAAGCCCCAATAAATTGACATTCTCGAGCTAACAAGGTCCAGTTTTCACCCCTCAGGGGCACCGCCAGCCGTGCTGTCTCCTGCCGGACATAGCAAACATATCTCTTCCCGGATCGTAGGCCTCATATTGCCCTCCAGCCTCTCGTTTCGTTGTCCGAAACTTGCGATCCACGGATCTGCGAACTCTACCTCTCGACTATAGCTAAGCAACCATCTCCAAGCGAAAACTACCCTTATTAATATCTCAAGACAGACTAGGAGCAGTCCCGTAAATGCAAATACCGGAATATTTACACGTCAGGTACTTGGTCATGTTACATGGCACTAACAAGAGATTTTATTGCACCTAATGAACAAGGAATTCCTTTCTACGGTTAGGTATGTCTATTCTACTCGAAAACAGTTCACGCTCGCGAGCTTTGATGTATAAGCAACGCTAGGAGGTGTAGTTACGGGTCAGTAACGTGCCAAAGCAGTGTGCCAATCTATGTTTTGGCGAACATTTTGAAACATCATGGAATTGAAAAAGTTCATTTGATGTGTCGAAATTGATGAAATTTTGCAAAGTACAAGCGTTAGCTGTTTATCCCCTCTCCCCCTCCTCTCCCTACATCCCCAACCCCTCATTCAAGCAAGAGTTACGAGTAGGCAACGATGATGCATGTTGATATCTACATGTATCATATTATTTATATTTGTTGTTCTCACACACGACCAACGTAGTTCGAATATGTCTATTCCCGGAATGATAGCATATTTATCATTCATTTGAAATATATTTCCAGAATATGTATCAGAAGCATTGTTTTCGATATGATCGTGTCCATTTTTTGTTTCATATCAGATGTAATAATAATTATATTATCTCATCCATTATTATTATTATACTATGGCTCTTTAGCCAGTGGCATGGCATGTGGGGCGTGGGGGGTGCGGTTCGCACCGGGCGGCACTTTAACGAGGGCGGCATTTCACAGGTGGCGGAAAAAAAAATATAAAAGTCGATTTCTTCTAACATCTTTCCTGACAATGTTTTGTTGCTATTTCCACATTTTATTTCATCCGATTCCAGTTTGAATAAACATCTCTTCTTCCTAATTCTCTGCACTTCAACGTAATTATGGAGCATCATTAACTCATGCTAGTTGTGAAAGGAGCTTTTCGAGACTGAAATTAATTGGGAATTATTTGCGATCTACGATGAATGTGTTGCGATTATCTATACGGAGAGAAATGCTACCTAGTCAGCATAGCTAGAAAAAAAAAGTTATTCGAGAAAAGCACTTGGAACTACTTTTTCTAGTTACTGCGACTAGATTTCTCATAATAGCATTCAGTGAATGTAGTTACTGTAACCAATTTAAACTTTCTGGTATCAATGACCAGGTAACATATTTTTAATTTTTTCTGACTATGTAATTTCGTTACTATAATAAGAAATTATGGTTGAAGTAATTTTGAAATTGTAGTTGCTCCTACCTAGGGCTGGAATATCGCGTTGTCATGTAAGCCAAATCGAGTCGAGATTTTAGCTCGGCTGTCAAATTCGAGAACAAGAAACGTCTCGCTTATTCAAGATTTTCAACCAGGATGACATATCAATGTTCAATTGTTCAAAGTGAGTCTTGATATCGGCATTTTCTCGTTCCGCCTCACTTGCCGAAACACTATCCGAGAGTAACATTCGAGACACGAAATCATAATCTTTGCTCACAATATGAAACTCTAACAATTTGAAAGTTGCTACAACTATCATTTATAGTTAAAGAGGATTTTCTCATTTGGTTACTGCAACGTCAGAAATCTGGTAGCAGTAACTAGATCTAAAAGTCACTGCACCGTGTTTGATTTGAGTTGTGACAAATATTATTAGGAGCTGAAAATCATTCGTATATCTAGTCTTTTTAGCCTCTGAAATCTGGTAGCTGAAATCTGATGAAAAAGTTACAGTATCGTGAAAACCTAGTCACCACTACGTTTCCACGGTACTTAAACTGGACTAGCTTTCACAATTTTGATTGGATAGTAGAGTCAAAGATGATTTCAACTACGTTCAGACTAGTTGGACTAACCTGGAATTTCTCTGAATGTTATCTAGTTATATTGTCGATTGAACAAGACCTGACTGATGCTATCGATATTCACAGTGTAATCCAAAACTTTGCGGAGAGGAAAACTAGAAAAGGAGAATTGTAGATTTTGGTCTTGCAGTTGAGAGTGAAAAAATAGTTGCACACAACAGCTGTTCGCCACAAAAGCGTTTCTTCATATCTTCATCGTTTGAAGTTTTCTGTTTTCTCTTTAATTTTTTTCAATACGTATCCTGCCGATTCTGTCGTGCTTTTTACACGTGGCCTGTGGAATGAAAGGTAATATTCATCAATGAATTCTTATTTATTATTTTTTTTTTTTTTTTGACATGTGTTGATCATACGTCAACAAATGTTTTTTCCACTCTTCCAGTTACTGTTTTTGAGAAAGAGTACATTTTTCACCGTTCTCCAATTTTTTCATAATCAATCCCAAAAATAAGACTGCGGCAAATTTGTGATCCGCACCGGGTGCTAGTGTCCCATGCTACGTCACTGACTGTATCAAAAGACAAAGAGTTGGTTTCACCGCCAGTATTTTTTTATATCTCAAATCATGCGGGGTGTATGGAAAAGATCGATCATGGAAAGACGTTGCATTTTTACTAGAACTTTCTGATATCAGCACATTATCAGAACTTTCTGATACTCCTTATTTTTCGATGATTATTGGCTCTCCTGATGCAGGGGCCTATATACTGTTAATCTGGGTGCCAGACGAGGGATTGAGAGGAAAGAGGCATCAATGACGGTTCCGCCACCACCCCGAGTACAAATACTATGATTCACATCAGAACAGTGAGGGTAAGAGCTTATCTGTGGATCGTAAGCTTCTAGTTTTTTTGTCTTCGGTGGTTGCTTCCGGAAGTGTTAGACACACTACTGTAAGCACTCATTAGTCTCCGCGCCGGTGGCGTCATCGATTCCTTGGCAAACGCCACGTTCGTTCCAAGTTGACTCTTTCACCTCATATTTTCAATCGCGCGATTTTTCACGAACTCTTTACACTAGGTGTAAACACGCTGCTCTGAGTTAAATCAGCGAGTCGTGGCATCAGTGTACACGGAATCTCGACTGGTCTAAAACCCTTGCTAACAAAAAACACGATTGTAATGTTCTGCCCAACAAAGAAGTATACTTTTCTCTCATTGTCGTAGTGACGGTCCTAACGAATAATAGCACCGATTTTCAACTGTATGCAAATAAAAGCACCAAAGCAAAATTACCACGAACATTTGCACAATAAAAGCGAATTCTACAAATAAAATCTTCATACACATTTTGTATTGGTAACCAAATTTTGTGTTCATATTTTGAGTGTGTGATGACAAACAAATTATTCTGCTGAATGCTCATAAATATAACACTCAATTCAAGGCACATACAATTCATGTTATGTTCAAAACAAAACCTACTTATATTACTGTATTATAAGTATTAGTAGAAAATCTATTTGAATATCAAAATATGTCGACGCGAGCAACTTATGAGATGTACTGTAATTGAAAATTCTCTCCTCTTGCACAAGTGTATGTTCGTCGCCAACAAGCACCTCCAACGAACTTTCTAAAAAATTCCATCTACAAAATTACTGGTTTGGAAATCCTTTTTTATAGATTATGTAATTCACCAGATACCAGTTAACTCACTGTTATTCGTGAGTAGCTCGTTTTTTATTATAATTTTTGTGCGGAGTTTTTGGTGCTATTATTATGGTGGTAGATATATCGTGTACTGTACTAGCGACGAAATCTCAGGTAACGGACCAACCAATCATCCAGTCCTGCCATCCTTATTCGCTATGGCTCAAGGCGACCACCCGGATGTTGAGTATTACCCGCACAAAAAAAAAGTTTTCCTTATCGTATTTTGGACACCTTCGTACTATCCAGTAAAATTGAAGATTTCATGAAATTCTCTGTTCTATAAGTGCGAAGATGATCCTCTCTCTTTTATTTTCAGCCAGATCTGGTTATCAGATTTTAAGGAAACATGATGATTCGCAAGCATGTAATGAAATAGTTTCATCGAATCGCCTCCTACAATGAAACCTACATGGAAATATAGTAAACGCAAAATGCGCATGATAATAACAATTGAGACGACATCAGAAAAATAAGTTCATCCGTTTTATTTTCGTCCATCTTGATGTCCAATAAAGTTGGTTCGACAGATGATTGACAATTGGCAGAGAATATCGCACGTCACCCGTCAAACCGTCTATCCGTATCGGAAGCTTATGAGTATCGATTCCCACGGTGTACCAATGTTATTGGGCGAACATTGATTCGGCAAGTGACTAATTAGCGTTCCGGTGGTTAGCATCAGACTAATCCAAATCAAACGCGTTGCGCTCCAATGCGAAAAAGGCGAGTTCTTTTCTTGTCTGTTTTGATCAACTGTCCGACTTTTGCCCGCAACAGTCGGAATTGGTGTTTGGGTTCAAACATGTGACGGTAGTTGTCGCTTGTCGTTGTAGGATCGAAAGGGTTGAACGCCGGACATGGAATGCAGGTTTCTCATCCTTTGATCAAGCAAATAATCTCGAAAACACGGTAGCCCCAGCATTTACCGTATAAGGTCTGTTTATTTGCGGTCCTTTGAAACGTCAGAAATTTCATCCTCCTCTATTTTTCAGTAATTTTAATTACGCCAGAATTCTGGCGTGCTTCAATTATTCGCAGACACGCTTTCACGGCGTATATCACTGACAATTCTGGAAGAGATGTAAAATATAGGAAGAGATGTGACTACGTCATTATTATCTCGCACGTTTGTCTGAATTTGTTTCCGGTGTGAGAATATTTTTTGAGTCGAAGAAAAAACAATATTTCTTTAAATTCAACGTGACCGGTAGGGTGAAATTAGCCGGAGGCAAATGCATCGCTGTTAGGTACGTGTTCCGTAACATGATGCGAGACGAAACAGTTAAAGCGGTGCTGGAGCACGTATTCAACTAATCAGACCGCTATTTCCTTTAATATCCTCCGAGGTCCCTTCTCCAATCTGCCGGCACTCTTGCGAGTCTTAGGTACTTCCGGTGAGGTATCCTCCAGCGGGGAGCCCAGCTTCCGGCATCTAAATGTTTGAGTGAGCTTGGATCAGAGCTTGCATAGGCTTATGTATATCAAAACTGCTTTATTTCGCAAACCCCCCAAACTTATTCCGCGTCATCTGAAAGCTCGGCCTCGTCGACTGTGTCCATTCACGAAGGTTTTAACCTCGTCTCGCACATACTTCCTCAGATTCCACGACTTTCTCGTACCCACGACTTTATTTCCCTTCGAAAAACCTAATTTCTCGAATGAAATATCCTTAGTAGAAATGAAATCAAGTTTTTGTCTAGTCACAGACCTGTTTAACTGGGCCCAAGGAGTTGGAAGTACCTAGTCAGTGACTTAAAAAACGACTATTTTTTTAAGAAAATTTTGAGCAGGTTTGACTGATTTCATAAAACGAATGAAACAAAATCATCATGTTATGTTTCAACTTTATTTTACGAGAGGTGAACAAAAAAAATTCATTGTTGATCAAATTATCACCATATTTATTGAACCCCGTCCAACAGGTGAACCTTATAACATTTTACGGAATCATCCAAAATAAATGAAACAAAAAAAATCATTAATTTCATAATTAATCTGGGGGCCGATCAAAACTTGTTTTCAAATAAACAATATGACGATCTCTGATTGTTCACTCGCGGATTTTAAAGCAAAAACATCCTAATTAATTGCTTCTAAGAGGAATAAGTTCCATTTGAAAAATCCTTCGATCAGGCACTAGATTAACTATTCAACTGATGATTATTTGTATTTCATTAATTCTAGATGTTCCAGTAGAATATTATGATGATCAGCGCAAAGTAGGATGGAGTCTAACCAATACGGCGATACTTTGATCGACAATATTTTTTTCTTCAAATATTGTTGTTATGAAGTTAAAACCTAATACAATAACTTCAACGGCGTCCACAAGAGCGGGGGGGGGGGGGGGGGGGGCACCAAAAACTGATTACTGAGGTTATACACAGGACGTTTGATTTCCCGTCCGCGGTTCCTCTCATCTTGAAGTCGAATCTCAATTTCTCCATCGTGTTGTCAACGAGAATGTTGTTTTATAATGAGTTATCTTTCTTTCCCTTTTTTAGGTTAGGTGGCAACAACGGATAGGTTCACGAAAAGTTTCTCTGTAAATGAGTATTTATTTTGTTAACATTGCAGTTTGCCTCTTTACATTATTCTACCTTAAATTACAAACCTGTAAATGAGAAACAACATTCAATGTTTCTAGCCTATCCAGTTGTTTCTTACAACAAATCTCAAGTCTTGTCTGTCGTAACGTTCTCGTTACGTTTCTCTACTTTCTGCTCTGTCTCGCCGTCAGGCCTCTACTTTACCGACCCGTGGTTGTGCGGGAAATTCAATTGGGCTTGAAGGTTAACCTTACAGATATAAGCCTGTTTTCGGTTATCAAACTTAAAAAACGTGCCATTCCTTCGAAAAACATTTTTTTCCCATCTGTTCTGATACCGACTATAGTGATACTCATACAGATTGATAATTTTCTTGATTTTTATTGTTCAGATGAGTAGAAGAACAAAAATTACCTGCACCAATTTTTTGAGTGAATCGTCTTTAGCGCTATTTTTGAAATAATTGGAACATTTTTGAATGATTGTAGAAACGATTTTGTATTCTATTTAAGTAGCTCAACATATCAACAAAGGTTCGATAATGTTGTTCATCATGATCACCATAAAAAAAAATTCCGAAAATGCCTCAAACTTACAAGCTCTAGACCGACGTCTTCATTCAAAATATGTCATAGTGTAACAGAGGTTCTATGTATAAATTAGCTACATCGATTGAAGCCAAAATTTTGGTACCTTCAAGGTAGAGAAGTTGATGTCACTACAAAATAACCATCCCTTAGTAATACTATATCCCAAGTTTGGACGCACGAAGGAACGGAAAGAGAGCGTTTACAAAAAATTGAAACCGATACCGGAGAAGATAAAATTAAAAGTTATACATTAATGATTCCGAATAACAAAAACATTTGATGAGATTTGTTACATAATCAGAACGCTTACTGAGATTCCAAGGAAAAAGACTTTGGCAAGTTGAAACAAAAATAGATGAAAGAAATGAAAAATTGAAGAAAAAAATCAAAAGTTTGAAAAAATTGGAAAATTTAGGAAAAAATTGAAAAAGACCTTCTTTTATTATACATTTACCTGGTGAGTAAGCTCATTACTAAAAGATATATCAATACACAATAGAAGTCGAGTTATTCACACTACGAGCAAATTGAAAGATTTAGTGAGTAACATTCTGCCGCCCTTCCCCCCCCCCCCCCCCCCCCCCCCGGCATAATATTCTGTGGAGGCCCTTAAATAACTTTGTATCGTTTGTTGTATGAAGCGAATTAAATCACTGCCAAAAAGAGAAAATCATTCAAAATGGTCTATTTCTTTCAGCTCTCTGATTACCCGTGAACCTTCAAGTCAAACGCTGGTCAGTATAATATCGGATCTAGTGACCGGGCAGTTTGACTAGGGATCCAATACAAGATGGCGGCTTTTGAACGGCTGTAAATTCAATATGGTGAATTCTAATATCGCTCTCTAGAAAACAACAACAACAAAAAGACACATTTTTCAAACAATACGCAGTTACGATTTCATATCTGACGAAGTTAAAGCATCTGAAATTCTAGAGATATTGAATCATTGCTATGAACAGTGGCGACAATCATAAGAATGTCTCTGCTGATATTCGGTTTTAGTACTTATTCTTTTTATTTCTGGTTTTTACTCGATATCGTTGAACAGGTTCTGGTTTGAAGTCGAGTTGAAACTTGATTATTTTGACTAGGGGGGCCGTCGCCGTCTATCTCTCATGCCTTTTCTCCATCCCTTCGTTCAGTAACAACGTTGATACCTCTACCAAAATCCAGATGAAAACGTGCATAGTAATTTCATCAGAGTTGTGCTAAAAATAGCTATTCAACACAGTATCACGCACTATACTGGTCAGTGTATACGATAGTGGCTCGCTCTAATGGCGTGCGTGTGTTATCCGAGATTTAGCCAATAGTCTTCAACCGGGCGAAAGGGTACGCTCGACCCCTGAGTGAAATCAGAAACGAAAATCGGCTCGACGATTCTGAAAGGGTGTCCCGTAGGCAGGATAAAGCCAGTAACGTAGAAAATAGAGAGAAACCGAGTAAGGTATCAATAACCCGTTCTAATTGAGCTAACGAATTATAACATTCGAGCTCGAAGGCGATGTCAAGGATCACGAGATAGGGCTGATGAAAGAGAGACTTTGTTCTTGCAAATTTGAGCCGTGGACAAAGTTCTCCACGGGGATCTGAGAGTTGAATATTCTAATGAGAACGTCGACAACGGAAAATGTGAATTTTACATTGAAAACAATGTCAAATTATTGGCTTTGTGTTGATTAATTAATATCTCAGCGATGATTATTGACAATTTCATTACATTTAATATACATAGTAAGCTTCTTCTGAATTTTCATTTGATCAAATAGACTTTTTCTTTACAGTCAGCAAAAACTTTGATGTAAGTATTCAATGGGATAATTATCAAGAATATTTATAGTGCTAAAATACTGATTAAATCACATTCAACTGATTATTTATTATCGAGAGTTAGGAAAAATAGCTCAAATTTCTATTTCCTTTTTGTCAACTCGGTAGTAAATGCGGGGCAGTGTCCCGAACCAAATTCACATTTGATGAATGGCTTAAAAATGTAACGGTGACCAATTCACGCCTGTAAAAATGACATTTTTTGTGAATATGACATAATATGACCATGCAATCTTTACATACTCATTCCTGTGAATTTTACATTTTTTGTTGTTGTAAATGTGACATGATATGGTCGTGTAACTTTTACAGGTGTTTTGTTCCGTGAAATATTACGGTCGAATGATCCTTCGCTTCCTGATCACAGTAGCTCGAACAACTACACAGTAAATATTTTCTCGTCTTTATGTGAAGTGTTAAAATTTTTGCTGAGAATATTTAACATCTTAGTGTGTTGATTGAACACAGTCGTTAGTGTAGTTCGATCAGTCCATGTTTTAAGACAGCAAAATGTTATTTATATTCAAGTAACACTTTCTAAATGTTAATGAAAAAATTTCAAGATAGGTTTGTGTCATTTTTTTATTTTATTTATTTATTTTCAACTGTGTGAAAATAAGATAAATTTTTTGTAAAAAAAATCGTGAAAACCAATTTTTGTGTTAAATTTTACAAAAAAATGTGTTACCGTGTACCGAGACGGCTGGACATTTTTCTGTGCGAGTGCGATGTAATATTGCGCATGCGAAATTTGCTTATCGTGTTATTGACCCTGCAACATCGCAGTTGTTTTTCCGAAATAATCGTTGTGACAATTAATTGTCGGAGCAAGGCGATAATAAGAAACAATTTTGCATAATGGAATGCGGGATACACGATGCATTGATGTGGCTGTCGCGCTAAACAGCTGTAGCGGGAATTCTGATGTCCTGAGACAAGAATACTTTTACTTCGTGTACAAAGAGAGATAATGAAGCATATTCCAAGTGATAACGCCATGAGTTGCATCCTGTGAGCGTGGATGCGTTTTGGAAAACTGCTTTCCTAAATCGCGACACTGGTTAGCTTTGCAAAAATGGTCTGTCAATCTTGAACCAACGATAACATTGAGGCTGGTATAATAATTCAGTTGACCCGATTTCATGAATCGTAAACAAAACAGAAACGGAATTAGATTTCGAATCAACACAGAAAACAAGGGAATGGAAAATTTTACAATACGCTCTGTTGTTTTTACCGAAATTGTCCTCTATAGGTATGAAATATACGATGGCTGAACAAGTCCAAACTTTTAAAGAGTGCTCAAATATCATACAGCGTATCTGCTGAAAGAAGTGTCGATGAAACGTGCGCGTGATTCAGAACTTCATGGCAGGTGATCTAATTCTCAGTCATTGCATAATACCAATTCGCTAATGGCACGGCAGCGTTTCATTCTCAGTGATAGGGATTCTGCGGATGCATAATTTCAATCGTTGGGTAGAAGGTTTGCATTCACGGGAAAAATACGACTATCGAGAAGGAGAAGGCAGAAAAAGATATTACTTACAATTAGAATACCTCTTTATTGCCACAACAATGTATCCACTCCCAATGAGCCGGGTTGTAACATTACAATTTGCAATGGTATCAAGGAAACGATAATTTTCAGTACATTTACGATGTACACAAGTAGCACAAAATTATACTTCTCGCGATTAGTCCACCATGCATTTGCCAAACGCTTGGTATCTGTAAACTGAAAATTAGATTTGTCTGATGAACTGAAGCATGAAAATTTTATGCCTGACACCGAGGGTTATGTATTGTGAGATCGAATTTCTATCAATACACTGAGAACGGTATAAAAGGGTGTTTCGAAAAAACGATTTTTTTTATTGTGTCCAAAAATCGGAAGAATACCTGAAAATACAAATTTTGGCCTCGAGCTCTCAATATTAACATCAACGTTTGCCTCGAACCTTCTTTCTATTTCGCTGTTGTTGAATTCTTGTAACCTTGGAACGGTTCATAATGGATAAATTTCAATAGATGAATCTTAAAGGAAAATGTGATATTCTACAAAAAAGGTCCGCAGCGAACAATTCCCAAGGTAAGTCGTTCTCAAGTTATCAGTTTTATCAGTTTTATTTTCAATCGCTGATATTTTGAGAACAGCTCGCCTGAAGAATTTTTCACTGGGGACTTTTTTCGTAGAGCGTCAAATTTCCTGCAAGATCTAACTATTATATTATTTTATCATGTTGTTTAATGGTATTGTTACGAACGCGATCGTTGGATGTTGTTTTCGCGTAGTAACGGTCGTTCCGAGCGGTTAGAACGTCGATTATTCAGAGTTCGGGGGAGCTGCGCGTACAACTCTCTGAGTTGTTTTAAGGAAGTGACGGGTTCGGTTGTAGTTCGAGACGAGTAATTGGGAGAAAATAGTATCAATTGGGTTTATTCATGAGCTTGCCCTACCCCACGACCTTACAATATGTTGATAAAGCGACTCTAATATGAGGACTTGTGATATTCGTGCGATGTGAAAACTTGGTCGGTTAACAATTAGCAAGATCAGCGAGAGGACTGTCTTGGATGATCGTTCGGCGATGACTGCCTTCGCGGACCCTTCGTGCGGCCCACGGCAGTTCGCGCAATGATTCCTAATTCAGGAAAAGGGTCTTGTTCACTCGCCGCAGAGCGCTCTCCGAGAGTTCTGCGGCTCGGTGGAATCTGCTGATTCCGCGGAAAGGTGTGGGATCTGTTCCAACGGTCTTTCCCATGATTCGGATTCCAGGTCGGCGGAATCCGTTGGTAGTAACTGGACCGTTGGACGGTGGACGAAGTCCGTCCGTAACACTCCCGGGGCGGTGAAAAAGCGACGATTCACCGTCGCCAATTCTCTCGCGGAGGGCGAGTTGGAATTGAAATGGAGGAAAGAACAAAAGTGTAAAATGATCAGTGAAAAATAAAAAATCGACAATTCAAAAACAAGGCGAAAGTTTAAAAAAAAAAAAGGAATTGAAAATGGTCGTGGGTACATAGGTATCTAAATCCTTATTCTAGAGGGGCGAGGTGTTCCCTACTCGTCGGGGACCCACTGGCCGGATCCCGATAGCCTAAAGGGGTTATATATGTGTATGGTGAGCAGATATTCGTAAGGAGTCGTTGTACTATGCGTCCCTCCGAGGGTTGGCGTTACCCCTTTTTATGGTAGTATGACTTCCGTGTTGATGCGCTGTCTAGGCTTTCCCAACTCCCGTTTGGATCGCTGGCCTTGGTTCGCGCGGTGCACGGTGGTTCTGGAGGGGCTGGCAAGGCCAGTCGGAGTTCTTCTACTCCGTGAATCTCGGTGGTCGGGCGGCGGTGACGCGATCGGTGGTGATTATGTGTCTCCCGCGTCTCTTCCACTGCAACCATTGTTGGTCTGGTGTCGGTCAGGGCGAGGTTGAACGTTGTTCCCTCGCTCCGTTTGTTTCCGATCGACTCCTGTTTCCCTGTAATCTTTCTGCACAGTATTAGTTTGAGGAGGCTCCCCCCCAGGGAGAACCTCCTCGCGACAAATATGGCGGTGATCAGGGTGCCTAGAGACGCGATGCCGAAGATTGCGGATCTTTCAATAATTTGGATCCGCCGTTCTACCTGCTGTTTTTCGGCAATACCTTTCGCTCGCGTCACGATTTCGGCGAATCGGACGCCGCCGGCCGTCGTTTGTGATTTCGCGCTTGTTTGTCCCGTGCGGTTCGCCAATGACGATTCTACGTCGGCGATGGCCTCAGTTAATTTTATTTCGGGGTCGCTACTTACCCACATAGCGGTAATATTGAGGGGCTGTCCCTCCCGAATCGCGGTCGACGTCCGCGTTTCGAATTTTCGATGCGCGCGGAGTGTGACCGTGTTCGTGCGTCCGACGCAATCGTGCTGCAGTGATAAGGCTCCGGTGCCTTCAATGAATACGGTCGCCGCGTTTGCCCCGTCGCATTTTACGAATACCGTTTGTCGGACGGGCGCTGAAAAGTACCACGTGTTCGATTTTCCCGCCCGTTTCCAAAATGTTGTCTCGCGCTTCTCGATCCGAACATCGCAACGGTCATAGGCGCGGAATTCCGGGTTCAGGTTGATTTGCACGGCGCAATCAGACTCGTCGGAAACGTCGTGAACGGGGGTCTCTGCCATACAGACCCGACCCAAGCGTGAGAGGTGACAACGCGCGATTTCCTCAATTCCTAAGCTGACGTATGTTCTCAGGTCGCAACTTATCGCCGTGTAGGCCGATTCCGGCTAAATGTAGGCAAATCTCGCTCTTCATCATCTGGACCCTGTCGTCCAGGAGGTTGTATTGTCCCGCTAGGGTCGCGAACTCATCTGTCAGGTTCGCCATGCTTCCGCGAATCTGGGAGAATTCGGCGCCCACCATGTCGCCACTGCGGACCACTGGGGTATGCTCGTTTGCTCGGGCTACGTCCTGTCTGTGCCCAATTTCTTCGTTTTGCGTGCGTTTTGTCAGCTGGTTGGGAGCTACGGATCGCTGTGCCTTAGCATTGGGTCTGTCTAGCGTCACGGCTCTTCTGTCTTGCGCCTCGTCAGCGCGATAAGCGACGTCGGTCGAGGTCACCGGCTGATTCGTCCGGCTTATCTCGAATGTTTGTGTCGCCTTTTCCCTCCACCGCGCGCGTGGTCTGGCCCAATCACGCGTGGTCGTCTGGACGTCGCCTTCCTCTGTTGATCCCCCGGGGTCGATGATCTCCGGTCTTTTTCTAATTGACTTTCTCGTTATACCTTTCGTGACAGGTTCTGTTGTGTTACCACGGAGTTTTTTTGTGCCGTCCGATTCGGTTACGCTCGTCCTTGTGTATCTTGACGATATTTGTGACGGCCGTTCGGTTTCGTCGGGGTGATGACTCGGATGATATACCTTCCTGGGTCTTCCTCTGCGACCCGTGCGTTCGATTTTCGGTCTTCCCCTGCCTCGTCGTGGTTGTGATCGGTGGGCCCGATCGCTCGCTTTGTCTGTGCGGGGGATTTTCTTTTCCGTGTTGATCGGGTCAACGATACGGGGCATTTCCCTTCCCGTTTCTGTGTCGCCATCCTCCGTGGCGGTTGCCGTTGAGGATCCGTGTGGTGCCGTCGCCTCGTCTGTTTGGGCGGTTCTCGCACTTTCCGGATCGAATATACGGGCTATCTCTCCTCCCGCGTTTGGTGCGTCGTTGATACTGCTTTTCCTCGTATTCCTTCCTTTCTTGCTCCTTGGCGCTTCTTTGCGGCTGCTACCTTCTTCGCTTTCCGTCCCGGGGACGTATCCGTCTGTAATCTCTCCGTATGGTGAGGTGCACCCTTCACCGCCCTCGCTTGGGTTCCCTTTATCTCGATCGCTGCTCGTTCCGGCGACCTGTTCGATTTCTTCCCTTTGAATGCGCCATTTTTGCCTGGGCGCTGCTCTTCCACTATTTAATTCCTCGGTTCTCCACGCTCGCGCTCTTCGTTTTCGGGCGAGGCGTGGCATTTCTTCGTCCATTTCGGTGTCCTGGTCCGAACCGTGTCAGGCGTCGGTCGCCGCGACGCTTTCTTTTGTTTCGCTCCCGTTTAACCGCTTTTCCTTTCTCGCTGCCGGATTTCCACTTTCCGTTTCATCGGTCGAGCGTATCCGTTTCCGTTGTGCCCGCGTGAACCGCGGTGGTAATTCTGTCATTTCGACGGCTTGATCCGATCCGACTTGATCATTCGTGTTCTTACCGCTTTCTTCTATTTCTTTAGCATCGACCCCTCTCTGCTTCCTTGGCGCCGGATTTCCACTGCCCGATCCGTCTGTGGATCGGTTACGGGTGGCGTGCTGATGCCACCCTTTTGATTTCTTTAACGGCCAGTTTTGGTCCGTTTCCTTTTTCTTCACCATGAGGACGTGGGGTGTATCCCCTTCCTCCGTTTTTTCGTGGAATTCGTCCGCCTCATAGAAATCTAACCGCGGTCTGTCGGGGTCGCGCTCCCCCTCGCGTAGTACCGGATTTCGTGATAGCGCGTCGGCGTGCCCCTGACGTGCGCCCGATCGGTACTCGACGTCGTAGTCAAAATCTTCTAGGTTGATCCGAAAACGGTGGAGACGTAGCGCGAGGTTCTTCATATTCTTGGACCATTTCAGTGGCTGGTGGTCAGTTACGATAGTAAAGCGGTTTCCGTATAAATACGGTCGAAATTGTTTGGTTGCGTATACCGCTGCTAAGATTTCCTTTTCTCCTACACTATACCTAGTTTCTGCCCCTTTTAACGTGCGCGAGGCGTATGCTATCGGTAGGTCTTCTCCTAACTTTCCCTGGCTGAGGATTGCCCCGATCGCGTAGTCTGACGCGTCCGTAGTGACGATAAACGGTTTCGAAAAGTCGGGTCCTCGGAGTATGGGCCCTTCGCACAATTTATCTCTTAATGTTTCAAACGCTTTCTTCTGGGCTTCGCCCCATACAAATTTTTCGTTGCGCTTAAGTAATCGCAGTAAAGCAGCTGCTATCTTCGCGAACCCTTCGATGAATCTACGATAATAACCTACTAACCCTATGAATTGCTTGATTTTCTTTGCAGAGTTCGGTGGTGGGTAATTTCGGACAGCCTCGACTTTTTTTGGATCGGGTTTGACGATCCCTTCGCTGTTTACTTCACCAAGGCCGATGGTCACGTGTTCCTCGGTCGCTGCTCGAATTTGTTCGCATTCGGTTAGTTCGAACACCGGTACTTCTATCGTGATCGCCTCCTCTGATGTGTTTATTGCGTATAGGTGCGCGACTCCGTTATCTACGTTCACGATGCAATTCCCCATGTAGATGTCGGGCCCGGCGTTGATCGAGGGTAACATTCCTACTTCTATTTCTGGGTTGGCGACCCTCACGTATACCCTGTGCTTGCTTCGCGCTGGAATGGTGAGCCCTTCCCCTTTTCGAAACGGGTATGTGTCTTTTCCTACGTTATATGTTCGTTGGCTATAGGAGATTGTAGCTTTAAATTTGGAATGGAATGTCGAACCTAGTATGGCGCTCTGCGAAATCGGAAAATTGTCGTCGACGACGTGGAATTCGCACCGTCGACCGTCCAGCATAATGTCGACTCGTCCGTGAGTCGTTGATTTTCCGTCCGTAATTCCTACTAATTCCCATGTATCGTTTGCGTATACTGGTACATCGTTCGCTACGCTTCCTCTCTTGATCAGGCAGATCTCGGCACCAGTATCTACCAAGAAATCTGCTCGTCCATTCCGGAGGTCGTCGCTGTATAGTTCGATCGCGGGGGCGGCGACGAGCCGATTTCCTTGAATCTCTAGGATTCCGTTTACTCGTTGAGGCCGCACGGTCGCATGTTCGCGCTTGGTTGTACGCCCGGGCTCGGTCCTGACGTGTCGGGCCGAGCCCTCTCCTCGTTTAAATCGCACTGAAAACTTTTATTATGATTTCCGGCTTGTCCCTGCGCGTTCGGTTCGTATGCGTTTCGTCCCGGAGCTCCCGAGTTGTATCCCCGTGGTTGGTATCGCCCGTGCCAGCCACCCTGATGGTCCGTTCGCGAATTGTTTGCGCGGTCTTGCCAAGACCCGTTTCGTATCTGTCGTTGGTTGCGTGGATCGTTTGAGCGCTCGTTCCACGATTCCGACCCATGATTCCAGTGGTTTTCCCGGGGTCCGTTGTGTCGGACCTGGTTGTCGCGAGGGCGTGATCCTCTGTAGTTACCGCGGCCTTGGGCGGTACTTTGTCTAATTTCCCTGACCAATGTATTGCATTCGGCTTGGGTATGACCCTTATTCCTACAGAAATTACACCGCTGACTCGTATCGCGCCAGAGCGGTGTTTGCGCGCCGCTAGCGTTGTCGCTTTTTCCTATCGGGGCGTCGCGTATCCACTGGAGGTCGCGTTCGATCTTGTCGACAAGAAACCTGGCCTCCGATAAAGTCGCGGGGTTCCCTGCTACTAGTCGTGTATCGACGTCTGTTTTTAAGCCTCTACGAAACGCTCTAAGGGCTATTTCCTCGGCTTGTTCTATCTTCGCTGTTCGCGCACCCTCGGAGGTGTCTGTTCGTGTTCGCACCTCGATACGGAGATTCTCGTAAATCGTCGCTATTCGGGCCCCGTAAGTCGCGGATGTTTCGTTAGGGGTCGGATGGGCTCGGTATAACTCTTCCATCCAGTACGAATCCCCTCGTTTCCCGTCGAACACCGCATTTAGCCTAGCTACTACTTCGTCTAGCTTCTCCATACTCATTACTGCGATGGCGAAATCCGCCGCGGTTCCCTTAAACTTCCTGCTTAGGGATTGGACTACTAATTTTTCCATCTCTGGAGGGACCGACGCGACCGCGTTTTTACACCACTGAATAAATGGGATTAGGTGGTCCGGGGACCCATTGAAGTTCGGTATCATATCTAACGCGTCGCGAAGGTGTCCGTGCGCGTTTCCCCGGTGAGCCATCGCCGATGTATCACCCTGTGCTTGCGGTGGATTCGTTATGTTATTTACTTGTTCCATTTCTCCGACCGACGTCAACGTGCCCTCGTCGGAATTGCTGTTTAAATGCGGTTTGCTTTCGCGACGCGCCCACGGATCGAAGGGTGAATGATTTTCTCCCGTCGATGAAGTTTCGGACATTCGATATTCGGATCCACCGACGTCTAATTTAGGCGCACTGATCACACAATCAAGTTAAGTTCGTAATAATGTAAAGCGGGACTTACCTAAAAAGGTTCCATACTCGGAAGAGGCAGAGGGCGATTATCATTCTCTTTCGTCCTCTTTTCGGTTTCTTTGGTATCCTGGTCGTTCCCCGTCTCTGGGTTCTTAAATCCTTATGGTCACTTCCCGTTGTGACACTTGTGGGTTAATCAATTAACCCACTCACTTTGTCACCAAAATATAATAATTTCACCTTTCGCACACACCCCACACTTAGCACCAAATTGGTGGTGAGTAAGCTCATTACTAAAAGATATATCAATACACAATAGAAGTCGAGTTATTCACACTACGAGCAAATTGAAAGATTTAGTGAGTAACATTCTGCCGCCCTTCCCCCCCCCCCCCCCCCCCCGGCATAATATTCTGTGGAGGCCCTTAAATAACTTTGTATCGTTTGTTGTATGAAGCGAATTAAATCACTGCCAAAAAGAGAAAATCATTCAAAATGGTCTATTTCTTTCAGCTCTCTGATTACCCGTGAACCTTCAAGTCAAACGCTGGTCAGTATAATATCGGATCTAGTGACCGGGCAGTTTGACTAGGGATCCAATACAAGATGGCGGCTTTTGAACGGCTGTAAATTCAATATGGTGAATTCTAATATCGCTCTCTAGAAAACAACAACAACAAAAAGACACATTTTTCAAACAATACGCAGTTACGATTTCATATCTGACGAAGTTAAAGCATCTGAAATTCTAGAGATATTGAATCATTGCTATGAACAGTGGCGACAATCATAAGAATGTCTCTGCTGATATTCGGTTTTAGTACTTATTCTTTTTATTTCTGGTTTTTACTCGATATCGTTGAACAGGTTCTGGTTTGAAGTCGAGTTGAAACTTGATTATTTTGACTAGGGGGGCCGTCGCCGTCTATCTCTCATGCCTTTTCTCCATCCCTTCGTTCAGTAACAACGTTGATACCTCTACCAAAATCCAGATGAAAACGTGCATAGTAATTTCATCAGAGTTGTGCTAAAAATAGCTATTCAACACAGTATCACGCACTATACTGGTCAGTGTATACGATAGTGGCTCGCTCTAATGGCGTGCGTGTGTTATCCGAGATTTAGCCAATAGTCTTCAACCGGGCGAAAGGGTACGCTCGACCCCTGAGTGAAATCAGAAACGAAAATCGGCTCGACGATTCTGAAAGGGTGTCCCGTAGGCAGGATAAAGCCAGTAACGTAGAAAATAGAGAGAAACCGAGTAAGGTATCAATAACCCGTTCTAATTGAGCTAACGAATTATAACATTCGAGCTCGAAGGCGATGTCAAGGATCACGAGATAGGGCTGATGAAAGAGAGACTTTGTTCTTGCAAATTTGAGCCGTGGACAAAGTTCTCCACGGGGATCTGAGAGTTGAATATTCTAATGAGAACGTCGACAACGGAAAATGTGAATTTTACATTGAAAACAATGTCAAATTATTGGCTTTGTGTTGATTAATTAATATCTCAGCGATGATTATTGACAATTTCATTACATTTAATATACATAGTAAGCTTCTTCTGAATTTTCATTTGATCAAATAGACTTTTTCTTTACAGTCAGCAAAAACTTTGATGTAAGTATTCAATGGGATAATTATCAAGAATATTTATAGTGCTAAAATACTGATTAAATCACATTCAACTGATTATTTATTATCGAGAGTTAGGAAAAATAGCTCAAATTTCTATTTCCTTTTTGTCAACTCGGTAGTAAATGCGGGGCAGTGTCCCGAACCAAATTCACATTTGATGAATGGCTTAAAAATGTAACGGTGACCAATTCACGCCTGTAAAAATGACATTTTTTGTGAATATGACATAATATGACCATGCAATCTTTACATACTCATTCCTGTGAATTTTACATTTTTTGTTGTTGTAAATGTGACATGATATGGTCGTGTAACTTTTACAGGTGTTTTGTTCCGTGAAATATTACGGTCGAATGATCCTTCGCTTCCTGATCACAGTAGCTCGAACAACTACACAGTAAATATTTTCTCGTCTTTATGTGAAGTGTTAAAATTTTTGCTGAGAATATTTAACATCTTAGTGTGTTGATTGAACACAGTCGTTAGTGTAGTTCGATCAGTCCATGTTTTAAGACAGCAAAATGTTATTTATATTCAAGTAACACTTTCTAAATGTTAATGAAAAAATTTCAAGATAGGTTTGTGTCATTTTTTTATTTTATTTATTTATTTTCAACTGTGTGAAAATAAGATAAATTTTTTGTAAAAAAAATCGTGAAAACCAATTTTTGTGTTAAATTTTACAAAAAAATGTGTTACCGTGTACCGAGACGGCTGGACATTTTTCTGTGCGAGTGCGATGTAATATTGCGCATGCGAAATTTGCTTATCGTGTTATTGACCCTGCAACATCGCAGTTGTTTTTCCGAAATAATCGTTGTGACAATTAATTGTCGGAGCAAGGCGATAATAAGAAACAATTTTGCATAATGGAATGCGGGATACACGATGCATTGATGTGGCTGTCGCGCTAAACAGCTGTAGCGGGAATTCTGATGTCCTGAGACAAGAATACTTTTACTTCGTGTACAAAGAGAGATAATGAAGCATATTCCAAGTGATAACGCCATGAGTTGCATCCTGTGAGCGTGGATGCGTTTTGGAAAACTGCTTTCCTAAATCGCGACACTGGTTAGCTTTGCAAAAATGGTCTGTCAATCTTGAACCAACGATAACATTGAGGCTGGTATAATAATTCAGTTGACCCGATTTCATGAATCGTAAACAAAACAGAAACGGAATTAGATTTCGAATCAACACAGAAAACAAGGGAATGGAAAATTTTACAATACGCTCTGTTGTTTTTACCGAAATTGTCCTCTATAGGTATGAAATATACGATGGCTGAACAAGTCCAAACTTTTAAAGAGTGCTCAAATATCATACAGCGTATCTGCTGAAAGAAGTGTCGATGAAACGTGCGCGTGATTCAGAACTTCATGGCAGGTGATCTAATTCTCAGTCATTGCATAATACCAATTCGCTAATGGCACGGCAGCGTTTCATTCTCAGTGATAGGGATTCTGCGGATGCATAATTTCAATCGTTGGGTAGAAGGTTTGCATTCACGGGAAAAATACGACTATCGAGAAGGAGAAGGCAGAAAAAGATATTACTTACAATTAGAATACCTCTTTATTGCCACAACAATGTATCCACTCCCAATGAGCCGGGTTGTAACATTACAATTTGCAATGGTATCAAGGAAACGATAATTTTCAGTACATTTACGATGTACACAAGTAGCACAAAATTATACTTCTCGCGATTAGTCCACCATGCATTTGCCAAACGCTTGGTATCTGTAAACTGAAAATTAGATTTGTCTGATGAACTGAAGCATGAAAATTTTATGCCTGACACCGAGGGTTATGTATTGTGAGATCGAATTTCTATCAATACACTGAGAACGGTATAAAAGGGTGTTTCGAAAAAACGATTTTTTTTATTGTGTCCAAAAATCGGAAGAATACCTGAAAATACAAATTTTGGCCTCGAGCTCTCAATATTAACATCAACGTTTGCCTCGAACCTTCTTTCTATTTCGCTGTTGTTGAATTCTTGTAACCTTGGAACGGTTCATAATGGATAAATTTCAATAGATGAATCTTAAAGGAAAATGTGATATTCTACAAAAAAGGTCCGCAGCGAACAATTCCCAAGGTAAGTCGTTCTCAAGTTATCAGTTTTATCAGTTTTATTTTCAATCGCTGATATTTTGAGAACAGCTCGCCTGAAGAATTTTTCACTGGGGACTTTTTTCGTAGAGCGTCAAATTTCCTGCAAGATCTAACTATTATATTATTTTATCATGTTGTTTAATGGTATTGTTACGAACGCGATCGTTGGATGTTGTTTTCGCGTAGTAACGGTCGTTCCGAGCGGTTAGAACGTCGATTATTCAGAGTTCGGGGGAGCTGCGCGTACAACTCTCTGAGTTGTTTTAAGGAAGTGACGGGTTCGGTTGTAGTTCGAGACGAGTAATTGGGAGAAAATAGTATCAATTGGGTTTATTCATGAGCTTGCCCTACCCCACGACCTTACAATATGTTGATAAAGCGACTCTAATATGAGGACTTGTGATATTCGTGCGATGTGAAAACTTGGTCGGTTAACAATTAGCAAGATCAGCGAGAGGACTGTCTTGGATGATCGTTCGGCGATGACTGCCTTCGCGGACCCTTCGTGCGGCCCACGGCAGTTCGCGCAATGATTCCTAATTCAGGAAAAGGGTCTTGTTCACTCGCCGCAGAGCGCTCTCCGAGAGTTCTGCGGCTCGGTGGAATCTGCTGATTCCGCGGAAAGGTGTGGGATCTGTTCCAACGGTCTTTCCCATGATTCGGATTCCAGGTCGGCGGAATCCGTTGGTAGTAACTGGACCGTTGGACGGTGGACGAAGTCCGTCCGTAACAGTTTCATTATTATTTTTACATAATACATCGTTCCAAAGTTACAATAATTCAGAAAAAAAATTCGGTCTAATTTAAATGGGAAATAGAAAAGGCCATTGAAACAATTTTTAATATTAATATCAATATTAAGAACTCGGATTAGGACCAAAATTTGTATCTCGGGTATACTTACAATTTTTTGATACCAAAAAAAAGTTGTTTGTTTAAACATCCTTATACATATACGAGGTGTTATGTATCAACACCTTCTCAAACTCATCCTTCACGCCGATGGTCAAGATAGCTAGGGTTTATTTGTACAATTTAGCAATCCAGAATGATTGTTGAGGTATTCATTCTTATATATATTTTATCGTATACGCATTGTTATTCACCGTAAACCTAGTTCTGTATGTATTTTCTTCTTGCAGTGATTGAGTGTATAATCCGAATATGTATCTCAAATCATACTCGCCAAATTTATTGATGAACTTAAGGGAATAGTCCACTTTAGACGTTCGGAAAAAAGGTTATTTTCACGAACTTTATCTGATGTTGCTATGATAGATATTAATATGGAAGTTGTTGGGCTCAATAAATACATTCTCAAAATATATTAGCAAATATCTTTCCACTCATTTTACTCAATATTGCTTTACAAAAGCGGTAGACCAATGTAATTCTTCAAAAAGTACGTCGTGACTTACGTCGTCGATTTCTCTGCAACCTATAATCCGAAATATAAAAATAAAATATTATTAACCAATCAAAATGTATTACGAACCAATATATCCGTCATAGCAACGTCGGAATGAATCGTAAAATAGCCTTTTTGGAGCGTTTAACGTAGACTGAACCCTTCAAGTTGGTGGCGCGCATCTTCACCTATACAACAAGAGGCTAACGTAACGTAGATTGACGAATACTGTAGAACGCTCCAGCGGATTCTCGTATTGAGTATCCTTATTTTATGTCGGTTCTTCTTTCTACTCTGACTTCTTATTGCCGAAAAAACCATCAAATATGAAATTAATTTCAATTGAATGGAAATAAAGGTGTCTCTTGAGTCTTATTCATAACTATTCGTTATTTATTCGATTTCAGTTTTCATTACATAGTAGGTATGTTTTAGTACTGATTAGAGGAAATTTCTATAATAAATTGTTGATATATATCTGATATAAAATGTTGCTAGGCTGAATAGAGAAATCGTGTTATATATAAAATGTACCAATGCCAACAGGCGGTTCGATAATTTGTTGATTGCGAAACACGCGCATCTCAGTATTTTTCAACGTGCAACTAGAAATGATGAGATTGATAGAACCGAAAGGTATGTCCCCTTCGGTATTTGTTCGACTATCAGTTCGAAATCATTACTATCACACAGTTTGCAATTTTTCATTGATAGCAGTGATCGATGTTTTTTTTCTGACAATCAAGTTCGATCGGTCAGTGATGCCGCCGCCATTACGGTCGTCTAAATTGCGTTTTTTCGATTATTTTCCATTCGTCCTATTGAATTACTGTCGACGAGAACCAGCATTTTTCATTCCCGGAGTAACCTGCGCGTATGTTCGTAGCTAACCGGGTGATCGATCCGATTATGAGAATGGGAAAGCATATTCTCGACATGGTTATACCTCTTGTGCATACCAATCGAATGATTCCCACTTTCATCGTGAACTTTGCGATATAACTGTGTGATATGTGCTTTTTCCTAACGATAAATATGAGAGATGGATAGATAAATAACTAGGCAGACATCAATAACGAGGCGGGTAAACACATTCAACATAAATTTCGTGTAAGATAAAGACAGCGAATTAGTCAGAATCGGCGTTACGACGCCAGAATAGAATATCACACAATCATTAATAATAAAACGAGCTTTTGGCACAACATTCAATCCCTATCACACAACCAACAAGAATAATCCGTCCTGGACTGAGATTATGCATTAACCACAAAATCAATCAGTGAAAGACATACATACATAATTATGAGTTCGAATATCACAACGAAAAATGTGGTGTGAATATCATTAAAATAGTATAAACAACTTATCTGGATATTGGATCGAGGACTCCATTTTGCTACTTCCTCCCGGGCACCTTGATCGGGATTCCAAAATCGTCAGATTCGCTCGGTTGGAGATGCAGTTCCAAACGTCCGAGTATGAATTACAAAAATCAGGACACTTACAACGCACGATGTGTTTTGGTCACGTGCCTAGCAGGAAGAGACCGAATTTCGGTTTTCACCCAAACAACTGGGTTCAGTGGTCCCCGTGCGATGTATCTTTACAACTGATAGCGGTAGGGGCAACGCGACAACTTCAATTTATATAACCGCCTGTTACCATATATAGATAAGGTTCTGTTATGACTGGAACGAAAATTCGATTTTCAGACACAGTTATACCTAAATTGGCTCCGCATGGCAGTTTTTCAGTCAAAGTAACGCGCACAAGCTGACAGGGAACATTTCAACATGTGAAGACGAGGAAAAGTTGCATCTAAAATTTCTTAAAACCCAACCAATCATCAAAACGATAATGACAAGACTGAAAAACATGCTCAAAAAATAATAGAAGGTTCGATGAATCGGAAAACTGGTAAACAGGCTCAAAAGTACAAAAAATTCGGAAACATTTTTTTCTTGAAAAAAAGTCGAAAAAGACTGAGTATTTATAAACAGTAGGTACTATACCACTATTGTACGAGCTGGTAATAATTCCGTCAAATAATTTTTTTTTCAGCACATGTAATAAACTCGACTTTCGGAGAAACAGTATAATTCGGAATTTTCCTTTTTCAATAAACATTCCGTGTTCCAATTAATTTTACTTAAGTCAGATTTATCACACATGTAATTGTTTTCTTGGTAATCCTCTCGAAGCAATTCGATGCAAACCAATTTTGTATCAGTATCCCACATTTCTCTCGTTCCTCTCGTCGGTTCACATTTCCAATTTGTGCCGTTTAAACAGCCAAGAAGTGAAATTGTATCGGATAAAGGGACCGACCTTGTTCTAGGGACGATTTGATATTTGATCCATCGCGACGGTCAAGATTTTTGGTATCACGCTTCGCTGCTGCCTTATTTCCCTCGAAGTTACCGTGCAGCTCTGACAGTTTTGTTGTCAAACCAAATTGCTATCGGAGACACCCATCTCCGAGTCCTAAATATTACTGCAAACCAACGACAATTCACTGTCTGCCGTTCCCTCCGTCTCCTCTCTCACGACGGAGGCGAGTTTCGCCCAGTGAAAGACGCTCGGGTGTCGGAAGCTCGGGACATCCCCCTGCGACGAACCCCAAGCAAGCGTTTACCAATCTAACTACCGAATCTACACGCGTAAACGGCCCTATAAAACCGAAACAAATCTTCTCGGAATCCTCTCTGATCCTACGATTAGAGACGTATAACGGCGACCCGCGTAGACGTCGACGTGGCGGAGAGGGGGGCGGCATCGCAGCGTCGGGGGCTTCAGCATCCTGATACAGGGATCTTTGGCTTCGCAGCAGCATAGCCTTGCTGGGGGCTCGAAAATGTGACAACACGCTCCAGTCGAGATATTAAACTATAAATCCTTATTCCGCTGTGCGAATGCCTACGGACCTCGTATCCGAGTGTAACGCTCCGACGGATCGACGCTGTTTCTTTCTATTACGCGTTTCCACGGTACATTTCGCGCGAGAAAGGTCGTGCCAGATATTCGCTTCGGATTCATCTGATTCCCCGTTTTATGACTGTTCCATGAAAGCGTGCACATCAACGAAACCTTTGCCTCCACGTTTCGAGGGTGCTTCTCAAACACGCGCGCATCTTCATACATATATAGGCGTCTCGTGCACAAGGTTTTCCCCCAATTTTTTCCAATCCTCCATCTTCAACTTTAACAGGGTGAATTTGCGTCCTCTGTTCTCACGTTTCATTTGCATGATATATATACTTTCACTCAAATATGCCAAAAAAGTTGAAAAAAAACTGGCCGTGTTCATTTGCTAACGGTCTGAAGAGTCGGTTTTCCTTTTTGATTTTATGATAAATTTATCGAAAATATTTCATGCTAGATGTGAAAAATGGGTAGAAAATATAGTTTTCCAGTAATAAAGTTCCGGATTATCTTAGAACAGTGAACATATTCAACGGTAATAATTTTCAGATATTACCGTACAAATATTCTTCAAAAACTACTGCGCTACGAGCAGAGCTGACATGATGTGACAAAAAATAACGTATCCTTTTTTTGATATGTTGATTGAGGAGAGATTTATTCTTCTTCCGAACAATGAGTTGAGCTCATCAATTTCGCCTGAAAGGCTTCGACGTGTGATCAATTTATGATGAATTATACAAGAAATGATGACGTAGGGATTACTGGTTGGCTTACTTTCTCGGCATTGTTTTGGTTTTTCCCACAATTGCCGTGGGAATCGGGCGGTTTTTTGCAATCATACCGATAATTTATTTGTCGAGCGACTCGGTTGGAAATCGATAGCCGGTCCACCCCTAGGTTCACGGTTCGGTCTGCGCGAACGATATGCCGGAACGAAATCGGTGTTCACTCCACGGCTCGTCCGTTTGGCCCGATGACCACTGAAACCAGCCGCGCATAACCGATGGTACCTGACAACATTTCACACTTTTCGTCAATAAATTGGGTCGGTAACTTTAATGGACGAGAAATTCGACAATGAAATTTCCTCAGTGTTCCACCGATACCTGAAATTTGTTCAAAACGGCTTCGCAGATCGTGTCTGCATTTAACGAAAAGTTTCTAGGGAGCATCTGCTATTCAATTGATCTAGTAAACGTTCATCTTTTGAAACATCAAAAGTCACGGTATTATCATATTGCAAAAACAAATATTCAAGAAAAATATATAAACATCGGTACGTAGAAATAAGAACTGTATTTCATCATCGAATGAGAATCAGATTAGGGTCCGAATCTCAAGAACTGATCCATGAATATTTGAAACTGTTCAGTTGGAATCTGAAACTGCTCAGATGTACAATAAAAAAGATATATTCACGATAAAAAAATTTAACCATGAAGTCTTATTCCTCTTTCCGTTCTGTCTGATCAATTGTTGACTCAGTCTTTCGTTTTGTCTTTGGCAGACGTGCCAAAAACTTCCCAACGATAATACACCGCTCATCCTATTTCAGAGTATTTGATCATAACAGAAGGCGTACGGTTATTTATGAATACTTGACGAATCATTGACAAATTCACGTCCACTTTGTTGGAAAACTTGGAAAAATTATTACTTTCAACTTGCAAAGCATAATAGTAATGTTTTTGTAATCTTCTTCCCAATTTTATCAAAAATTTAATCATGTTCACACTTGTTTGGCATTATTGTCATAAAAACTCTGTATAATAGCGAAAAACATATGGTTTCTCTCAACTCTCATCGACCATTACGTGCGAAATAGCATTGTTTCTACTGCTATCACTTCCAGTTGATAAATGCCTTGTAATTTAATAATTAAATTCGATTAGTCATTCATATTATGGTTGAACGTGACGTATGAAAACTATTCGGTATAAATTTATTTTGATGAATTAAATAGTTAAGACATTTTTTATAAAAAATCTAATTTGAATATTTATCGAAATTCAAAATACGCGTACTTTTATAGAGAATATGTCCAATTGATATAAAAGGGGAAATTTTTTTGTTACAACAAATGGAAACCAAATGCCATCAATATGAAATTACATTGTGTTGGACATTGAAATTTCGCGATTATTTCAACAAGTTGTAAAGTTTTATTTGAAAACTTCAACCTAATGAAAAATAAGAATTATTATTGGTAGTTCTAAATGATTCACCTTTGATGATTTTTAATTATTTACCCTTCTGTTCAGTTATATAAAGTGTTTTTTCTCTCATCCTTTCATCATTTCTTATATCATTTGCATTGATAAATTTCGAAAACTAACAAAATATAATTGATCTTCGTATTTTATATTTTTTTAATCTTCAAGTTTGAACAAAACATACGAACGTAGTTTCATTTATCTAAAATTATGTAATAATATCAAATGAACAATTTATGAGACGAAAAATTCTTTAGTCATGATTTTGTTATCATAATAATGAATGTCGCTCGTCTCATTTTAATCTTCAATCATCCATCCAATACAAAGCATTTCTGACACACAATATTCCAAAATTTTGATTGGAACTATCCCACCTTGACCTCCTTATGAAACAAAGATCAACGTGCACTGTGTATGATGTACATAAATGAAGTACACACATGCCAGTTACACTTTTCTTGTGAGTCATGTGACATTTTTGCATTCGATAAAACAGTATTACAGCTATTTCTACTACATTTTTTATTCGAATCGGTCATGCGTGCTTAAGGAAATAAAATCAACGATAGGTGACTTAGCGAAAGCAGGACTAGTGAATAGATATTTTTGTATTGTTAAACATGCTAGACTTCGGTCCTCGGTGGAGAGAGCGGAAGCAACTTGCCCCAAAATAGAGGTCATATAACAAAACCGGCATCTTGTACGTCAGTTCAAACTACCTTTCGATTCAACAAAGGCCGGACGTAACAGAACCGAGGTTTAAGGGTACAGTTTAGTTGGTCACTTTCGAAAATTCGCTTTCTTTAACATTTTTCGAATTTATATGTATCTCAGAATAATGTATCGAATTTTTATGAAAATCCAAACAGTAGGATAATTTTTTTCAACCCAAACCCTACTAACTGCGCGCACGTACCCGAGCCCTCGCTTCACCCATCTATTCTAATCCCCTTTACCATGCCTTTTTCATACGCTCAATCAAGTGTTTCTATGATCCATACGATTCTTTGTATTTGACGAAAACTGAACTACTTGTTCGGTACCGCAAAGTTGTTTAGGTAGACACACACACAATAATAACGAAAGTTACAACCATTGTGTTTGGAACATGGTACCTAAACACATTTTGGATGGCAAGTAAGTAGTCGAAATTGCAGCAAAAATAGCTGCATGCATACCAATTGAGGTCTGCAGCCCAGTTTTGAAGATCATGGACGAGATTGGTCTGAAAATCGGATCAACCTCCAAGAATTATGTCGGCACCACGATTTTACACGTGTTAAACTTGCGAACCGCCACAGCTTGGACACTTCAAAAGGGAGCAGAACGCGAAGAAAGAAGGAGAGGTTAACGGTGATTCGAAGTTTTGAACAAGAAAAAGGCATTTCGGACGGTGGAGGTATCGCGGATTGAATTGTGGTCAGATTTTTCCTTGCTTTATTCAATAAAACCGTGAACGCGTTTTTTCGAGACAACGTGCTCTTGGACGCGCCACACGATTTCTCCGGAACCCGTGGGCCGATCCTTCTGAAATTTTAACCATATATTCCAAACATAAGTACCTACAGAGTGAAGTAAGATCATGGACAAATCTTGATTTTCAGAGAGATTCCTCAACAAGGTAGAAAATGATATAAAAGTTTTAGCCGAATCGAAAGGGGTCGAGGTCAAAAGTGGTTGATTCGAAATGGTATGTTCCCTATACATCGACATATGCTGGTAAAGGCACATATAACCGCACACCACCACATGTGTGGCTGTAACGTACCACAGCAAAGTATCGTGACGGTCGAAGTCTTAGGTTACACGAAATGTAACTGGTTCGTTTGAGCAATATTTCTTTAGAAACGCTTATGAAACATAACGGATATCATGTTTAAAATATTCATAGTGAACAGGAAGAACGCATATTCATAATCAATTTGCTGGCAAATGATAAATACTTTTGTATGTTATTTTGATAAGCAAAAGTATCAATTGACTAGCAAATCAAACATATACATATACACATATATGTATATATACATATATATATATATATATATATATATATATATATATATATATATATATATATATATAGTGCTTTAGTGACGGCCGAACCAATAACACCTCGGCCGGCGTTTGTCAAATTTTCGCAGCACTCAACTACTGCCTGAAGATGAAGTGAAACACTTTGAAACCCGGGTCGCAAGTACCTTTAATTGCTTAGTGGTATCATAGAGTAACTAACCCTGCATTTCGTCTTAATTAAGTTGCCACAAATTGCGGGAGAATATTACCTGAATATATATATATATATATATATATATATATATATATATATATATATATATATATATATATATTGCGACCGTTTTTACTTCCTAGTTTCGAAGGGGGTCACGCCGAGCACGGACTGGGCTGAAAGCAAAAGGGGGGCTAGGGGGAAGAGGGGCTCGGCCGAAGTGAAGTGCGGAACGCGTGTCTAATAAAGCGGAAATTTATTGACACCAAATTAAGACGAAAGAAAGAGACAAAGATGAAACAAACGATGGACTCTATGGCAAATTAAAACACAATACGAGAGAACAGGGACGCAATTAAATCTGATAAAAGGAGAAGAGAAAGAGAAAGGTCGGGTCGGGGAGGGGGGGGGGGGGGGTAGAGGGGACGGCTCAGATAAAGGGAGAGCGGGTGACAGGGTGAAGGGTCGGGTTGGGCGCCAGCTACGCTACGGCATAGCACCGGTAAAACCCCTTGTGTCGTAAGGACACGGATTAGAAAAATCGGCTGGCAAGGAACCGTCAGCTCACGTAGGGGCGGGAGAGACTTGAACAGGGGGAAGCGGGGGTCGGTCTCTGTGCTATCGGCTCTGCAAATAAGCCTCGGCACTTCTGGGGCGGGAAATCGGGGGTGGTTATCGAAGAGAGTGGTTGATAAGGGCAGAGAGAGGGTGGTTGGAGGGTGAAAATACGGTAAAACTAGCTTAGAACTACGCGATCGCCACTCGCCACGCCACGGGACACCAATGGGCAAAATGGCCGCCGTCGGAAGGATTGACGGGAAAAATACGCATTCAGGCGAAGATTACGGAGCAACCAACAATTGTCGCGGGTGAAAATGATGGTAGGGAAACTCACTCCCAAACAATGCAACAGCTAAGCCTTATCGGAATAGCGATAGCGCACTCGCACTCTGTCACTCTTATTCTACACAATATGGTTCTCTTCCACTTCTCAATACAACTTTTACACGTTTTAGCAATAGCACAGTCGGCTCGAAGCTGACGATCCGCCGTACTATCGTCTCCTTCGTGGGCTCTTGGGTGCTCGTCTCGGATTCCGGGGCTGTGATTGGTGGGTCGGTGGCGCTGTCATTAGGGCTGTGTGACGTTCTCGTTGTTCGGCCGAGAGGGTCGGTATGTCGGCATCGGGAACGGATCGGCAGCGGTAGATGTTGGGCCGGTGGTCCTCGGGTGGCGACGGGTGTATGGTTTTTGGCGTATTTGCCGCAACGAGCTTCGACCATGCTCGCTGCGGCGGCGTGGCGGGCTGTGTAACGTCGTCTTGCAGGACGGGCAGGTTAGTTGACAGGATGGCGAGCTGGCTTGCGGGCATCGGACGACTCGGCAGGGCGTGTGGCTTACTTTCCCCTCTCGCCCGCGGTTCCGCGACTCCCGAGCCGCAGGCCGTGCTTTCCCGACCGTGCTGGGTCCAAGCTGCACGGTTCCAACGGCGGGTGGCGGGGCTCGTGACGGACTGCGGTGGCTGGTGACGACAACGGCGGTGAAGGACTCGGGCTTTGCTTCACAGGCAGACAAGCGCGACGGGGAGGGGCGGTGGGGGGCGTGGGGCTATTCTACGTGATCACGGGCAGTGCAGGGGTGTCGCGAGCGAGTGGCGCAGCCCGGACCGACGATGGGGGAAGCTTCTAGCGATTTCTCGGCGCAATATATGTGTGTGTTCTTCCTGTTTACTATGAATATTTGAAACATGATTTTCGTAATATTCCATATATACATATAACATAGGAATGGGATGTAACATAATATTGCAGTCATATGAAAATGATCATCTATTTTGCATGCAGCGTCACACACGACACTGAAACAATGTTGCTAGTACGTTGTCGGTACATTGTATCAAAATTCAGTACGATATAATCATATAGCTCAAACATCCAATAATAATATTTGATACTAATTTGATACTAATTCTCCCCATCACATCATAAATAGTCAAGATTCAGTAGAGATAATAATATAATAAAATCGGGGAATAATAAAATCAGCATTATATACTGAAATCAAAAAATAATAAAATAAACAGCAGTCTTGACGTTGGATATGTTAATATATATTCATACATATTTATTATGATGATTATCAAATTTCCTGAACCAGATTTGCCTATAACAAACATCAGCTAGTGGGAAATTAGTTGTTCTGTTTGAAGTATGATTTGTACATTCGAAGTTCAGTATTATGCCAAATTACCTGTTTTCTTTGATATCGCATATTTGCATGTCGAAACCAAACCGAAAGATGATTTTTGAATTTCATACCAGTGAGGCCTGGAAAATGTTTCCTCGTTGCGGTTGTACAAATACGAGTAAAGTTAGACTGATACTGTAGCATCAATACGGCATCGTAATTATGTTTTGAGTATGGGAATCATTGGAATAATCCATGTCAGCAGAAGGTTGCGCAATTTCTGAGTCAACGATCTATTTCAGTAATTTTCAAGAAACAGACATTCGTTATTTTATACACACTCGTAAAAGTATCTAGAACCATTAATTGTAAGTTGTCAATTCGGTGATTTCGCTTCTTTCCCAAATTATCGGAAAAGAGTTATCTAGTCCATTTTTGATAAGTCCTTGAGGAGTACCTCCATCCAATGAATTTAAAAATGTTTTTTGTTACATGTTGAATTTATATCCAATTAATGCTTTTCTAGTCCACCGTAAGTTTTAAGTTTCGTTCAATAAAGAAAGACAATAGCAGCCGATCTTATTCCAGATCCATTCATGATCAAATATCGCGAGCACTGATCGCTATATTATTCATATAAATAATTATAATAAAGTGTCATTTCGTACCTTTTTTTGCTTGCCGTCTCAGTCCTCAAAGACGTATCGAAATCCAAAAGTTTTGAAAACTTTTTGGAAGTTTTTGTCGGGATAATTGATATATCATGTCTCGCGGGGTTCAACTCTGTAAGTAATCCATTGAGGTTATTCTGTTTTTCTTCATTCTTAAGCTTAGATAAAAATACATTCTGTTGTTCCACCATCCGTCTTATTGAGAGCACATTCTCTAAGATGGACACAATATTGCAGCTGTCTGAGAAACAAATTTATGAAGTGCAAAAGAATTTAATTAGCATCAATGAATGATTGTGGATCAAAAGATCAATCACTCCGAAAAATACCGTATACCAGACTTCAAAGACTTCATGAGATTTCACAAATTCTATGTTGACTTCAGAGCATTCAGAAACTGAAATATATTTCAAGGATCTCAACAGGATTTAGTGAGATTTGACACACTGATGTACACCCAAATTCAAAAGTGATTAACTCTTTTCTACCAATATAAAATTAATAATTGTGAATAATTACCGGCAAACAATTCTTCTATGACAACGTTCTCTAATTCAACAGTTTTTTCGGCATTCTGTACTTCAACAAGTAATTCCGCGTTCTCTGGTGCGCCAATTCTTTCCGCATCTTCTACTTCGGCAGTTTGGATTCTCTCCACAGCAATCAACTGCTCGGCTGTAGAAAAATAAAATGAGTGTGAAACTGCCAATGTAAAGCTTCTGAAGTTTAACGTTCAATATTACTTCGAGTTTGGATGTTCTTCGGAGGCGGTGTATTCTGATTTTCGTTTTTCCGACTAGTAGTTGGTTGATTGTTCGTGAGAACCGCGACTTCTAGTCAATTATGCAGTACAAAATATGATTAAAATCGTAATTACATTGGCATGAGACCTGTAAGTTCGTTGAATTCGCACATCATCTCCTCGTGATTTATGAGTGGTGGAGGTGTCATATTTTCCTCTCGGTTACTATTATTGCTGTTACCTGCAAGACTAGGTTGAACTACTTCTCTGCGCTTTTTTTGCCATGGCCTAAATCAGTATTCGATGTGTCTGTGTAAGTCTTTTTTCTGCTAAATCTGTCGCCGTTTCATATTCATCTACAAGTGCATTAAATGACGTTATTATTGAACAGAAAACGCCAAATTCATGGTAGTGATCTGCTCATTAGGTTGCTGAGAATTACTACGAGTGCTACCAGCTTGTGATATCATTCTTTGCACGTTATAATTAGCTCAAGTTATAGTATTGTCCTCTATTGCCAGCCATGTCGAAGGTACAGCTTCGACTGCATGGGAGTTTTCTTCTGCAGTTTTCTGAAATTCAACGACACACCAATCTTACCAAAAATGTACTTTATTGGTAATCATGAGATTCAAGGGAGTGTGATAACTTCCTAACAAACAGTGATTATCTTATGCAATTTAGTATGTTGAAAGGAATAATTGCAATAAAATTAGAGCCTCTTCAGTCAGATGTTTAGTGTAAGTATATATAAAATATTATATCTAATATTTCGTCTCAAATCTGTCGTAGGTCTCAAAACCAGTCATAGTTAACATGTTCTTGTCACCTTTACTGTATCGAATTATTATAGATGTTGACTCATAAAATCCTAAGCTGATGATATACATTGCTGTTAATGAACCGAATATTTACTTTGAGAAGGTACGTGGATATGTAAACGACTAGTATTGCAATATGATCAAACTTGTGTATGAATTTATGGCATTATAATGAAATCATCGTTGTTCGGAAATCTCACAAATTTTTCTAGAATTTGATTTAGGTTCACTGTACAATACGCATTGACAAGGTTCTCTACAATTTGAATGTGAAACAGATTAGAAGGGCACGGCGTTTTGAAAAACAATTTCAAATCAGTGAACTTTATACCCGTGACAAATATTTCAGGTGTGCAATTATTTCTCAATATACTTTCTATGCTCAATACTGATTTATTTTCTGAAAAAACGCAATTATCTTTGTGCGATGATCTTAATTCGTAGTGTTTAGTCACGACCGATTTATAAGACGTACAATTCTGTTGCTGTTAAAATTGCCTTACTAAGTCCTGACGTCGCATAGGATAACAAATTTTTGTACTAGTATGACCTGCGTTTTCCTGTTCTTTTATTCTGTTGCATAATTGCTGTAACGGATTTCGAGAGGTCTGAATTTTGTGTTTCAACTTGAATAGAATATATTCATATCAGAACAACTGAATGTATGTATGGGTCATGTAGCAGACATTTATGTGTTCCGCTCCTTAAAATTGTCTGTATTTAGCAACAAAATATTGCAGAAGATAATGTCATATGTAAACGTTGTTTTTCGCAATCTGTTGGAAATTAATGGGGCGATTTTTGTATTAGCCAAAATTGCCTTAGTACAGTTGCTTTAAAATATTCAATATATTCTAGGCAATCATGCAAACTCTAGATATGTGATATTTGAGTAACAATAACGGAACATTCACTTTTTTCTATCGATATCCGAGAGTCGAATAATTGTTGGTCCTCTCATCAAAAACTTTGGGATACGTTTCACTGCTATCAAAATACGAGATGCATACTGTCTAGTGGTACTTGCGAAATTAAACCCATATCTATTCTTTCTAAAGGACTTGTACCAATATGAAATTCTTCCTCTAATTTGTTTTTGAAACTAAAATCAGTTCTTAATTAAGAATTAGTTCCAGAAATGCTATTCTTCTATTTATATAACTTCCTTTTTGGATACATTTTGTACAGCTGGAATAGCCTGTATGAAACCCTTTATACATAACACGAATGACTTTGAAGAGGCGTCGCAGAGTAGTTTGTTTATCTTTATTTTGACTGTTTTATCATTTGATGTGAGTCCTTGTGTTTCTAGAGTTTTGTACCTCACTATGAAATCATTCAAGAATTCATTCACGTCTGCTGGTTTTTTATAGCCGTAGTAATACCAGCTGCAAAAAACAGTAACTGGAAACAGTATCTTAATATCTAATTGCGTGAATATTCTTATCGAATGTGTACAATTATTAGGGGAGAGCCGTCTAAATTGTACCGCCGGGTAAATTGTACCACTACGATATCTCAAATACTATCGAATATTGCCGCTCTCTGGTGACAGAATATCGAAGTCTTACTGCGGAAAAGCGCGCTGACAAAGTAAGGAGATGCTGGAGATTATGATCAAGAAGGTACGTACGATTTTTGATTTGACTGGTGTTCGATGATGATTTCGATAGTCAGTCCTAAGGCTATTTTGTTTGACAGGACCGACGTAATTCTCTTCAGTAATAATTCATCAAAAGTGTGATCCTTTCTGGTTATTTTACCGCCTTGACATTTAAGTTATGTTCATTATGAGCAAAATGCGAGACATTTTCGTAAAACAACACGTAGACGGCTAAATCGTACCGATGCTGGTCGGGCCAGTCGTACCGTTTCGTATCTGTGGTACGATTTACTCGACTAACCTAACATTGAGATTTCACACAAAATTGTTCTTTTCAAAAGTCGTGTAGTATAAAAAGTTTATATGACTTTAATTTCAGTACATTTTCTAAAATGACCGAGAAAAGAAAATATCGGTTGTGGACCAAAAATGATATGAGACGGGCAATTGCGGCATATAGAAACGGAGACTGCGGGCTCAATGAGGCGTGTACAAAACATGGCATCCCAAAACCTACGTTAAAGCGTCATGTTGACGAGAAAAATGCATTTGCAAACAACGACGTCAAGTTCGCTGGCCGACCATCGATTTTCTCCAATGATATCGAGGAGGAACTAGAAAACCAAATTTTACGTTCGCATACTCAGATGTTTGGTTTGACCATCACGGACGTCAGAAAATTGGCGTTTCAGCTTGCCGGAAGAAATGGCATACCTCATACGTTCAACTAGTCAAAGGGAATTGCTGGAAAACAGTGGTACTACAAGTTTATGGCTCGACATTCGAACTTAAGTTTACGACAACCTGAGAACACGTCGATGGCTCAATCCAAGGGATTTAATTGACAGAACGTGAATGAATACTTCGACGTTCTGAAAAAAATATGTGATGAACATTCTCTCGATGCTACAAGAATTTTCATCGTCGACGAATCTGGATTTTCGACTGTGTACAAAAGAGGCGAAAAGGTCATCACTCGAAAAGGATGTAAGCAAGTAGGTAACATTACCAATGGAGAACGAGGAGTAAATAAGACCATCGTATATTGTGCAAATACAGCAGTACTATTTGTTCCTCCGATGATATTTAAAAGAGCAAGGATGGTTCAAGAACTTAAAGTTGGTGACCCTCCTGGTAGCTTAGTTTACGTATCCGAAACGGGTTACATCAATGGCAAACTCTTCTGTGTGTGGCTGAAGCATTTTATTGCTACTGTTCATCCTACGCCGGAAAAAAAATTCTGTTGTGTCTGGATGGCCGTACGATACATACAAAGAATTAGGAAGCTCTTGAAATATGTAGAGATGCTGGAATAATTTTGATGCAATTGCCGGCGCATACTACTCATCGCCTACAACCCCTTGATGTGGCTTTTTTCAAACTGTTAGAAACTTATTATTCCCAAGCTGCTGAAAGCTAGTTGCGTACGAATCTGGGACTGTGTGTGATACAGTATCAAGTAACACAGTTACTGGGAGAAGCGTATGCGAGAGCAGCATCGGTTGAAAATGCAATGAGTGCTTTTCGAGGAGCTGGGTTATGGCCTGTCCATAGGCATCGCTGCAAAGATGAGGACTTCGCTGCCGCTGATGCTTTGACTGTGGAAAATATGCCAGAAGAAAATAACAATCTTAAGCCACTTCCACAATTGGCTGACATGGTAAACAGAAGCTCGACCTCATCTCCGAAAATCCCTGTTGCAGCAATATCACCCCTGCCTGACCTAAAACAATCAAAACCAATGAAAAAAGGAGCACAATGCGCTGTCGAACTCACTAGCAGTCTGTACAAAAATGATCTGCAGTTCGAAAAAGAAAACTAAAAACCAACGGGGAAACCGAAGGGTAAGAAGGTCATCAAGAAAAGGGAATTATCTTCACCAGAAACCGCCAAATCCAATTTGCAGACAACAAAAGAAAACAATAAAGTGAATCCAAAAGGTGAAAAGAGGAAAGCAGAATCGTCATCACAAACTGCCAAGCCAATCGCATCGATATCAACAAATAACAACATCACCATAGATATTGATAAAGAAGAATGGTACTGTGGAATTTGTGATAGAGTTCAGATGACAAATATGTTTCGGTGCTGTACTTGTAGCGACTGGTATCACGAAGCCTGCGTTGGGTGTAAGCCTGGAACCAAAAAATATCTGTGCTTCTCTTGCAAATAAGGACAGTTGCAATAAACAGCAATGATGAGAATTAAGTACTTGTTTTTCCGAAGAATGAAAAAATATATTAATTATAAGTTGTTTTTATGGTTGAAAAATATTAATTAAATAACATTACCCAATGAAAATATATCCAGTAATATCGTAATGCGAATATGGAATCAGTTATATATTATTAAATACTTCCGTCTTATTGTTCCTCAGAAAACGACTGTGATATAAATGAAGTCATAGGTGTTACCAGTAATATGCCTAAATTGTCTTCTCTTAGAGTTATACGATTTACCTGACCGGTGGTACAATTTACCCTATCCCATAAACATTTTTGATCAAAAGTTACAATTAGGCAGAATATCTGCTGGAATGTGATGTTGCCTAGATGTGTCATGTGTAGTGGGTGGTCGTCCAAAAATTCACCTATCACCCAGTCGACCTATCATCTCAGCGATTGGAAGTCCAACATGTCAAAGTTTCTTAGCAACCTATTAACAAACGGCGCCCGAAATCAGAATCCTACATTGAACATAGTTGGGATTTTATTGGTAAACTCAAGAATTCAACGACACCAGAGGATAACTGTCTGATTTCCTTAGACGTTACTTCTCTGCTTACCAACATATCAAGTGACTTACAAGGAGAAGGCAGATCCTGCGTCCAACCGATTTCGATCGCATTTGACATAGTAGTTGGGGGCCACTCAAATGTAACTCATGTAAAAGCATTCAGGTCGCTACGCCTTAGTTGTTGAAAAAATTGAGGTCAAAGGTCATGACACCAGATCGATTTCGAATCTGAATGAATCATTACATAAGTAAAAAACAACGATACTTCATTCATATATATAAGGTTCGCAAACAAATAGTTTCCGAGAAATCGACGAATTAGTATTTTACACGCTCAGCCTATGAACCGAATGAGTTTGGCTGGTAGCCAACCAGAGCGGTGACGCAGTGGTTAGTGCACCTACCCAAAAAACCGTAGGTTCCGTGTCTGAATCCCTTCTCTGTTTTTTTTCTTTGATGGCAGGGGGACGCGAAGATAACCATAAAAAATGACAAAAAATATTACAGAAACACTTCGGGCATATTTTACCACAGACAAATAAGACACATGAGAGGAAAAAGTGTATGAACAGCATAATAAACGAACCACAACGAATATAGCGAACCTCTGTGACATTTTGAGAACTGCGTGAAAACCCTTACTACCCATCGTCGCAAGTATATGACCACTGTTCTATGATATTTTGCGAACTGCAAAAAAACCCTTACTACACGTCGTCACAGGTATTTGACGGTAGTCCCTTCCACCATTATATCCATGCCTCCGACCCTTTTGTTCGTGTATTCTTCTCAAACTTTTCGAACCGTTAGCAAGACAGCCAGCCAGGCTCACTCGTCAGTAAGTTGCGAATCGTCGAACCGGATAGTAATTCATTGCAAAACGAGGATATTGACAGAATATTATATATTTTGCAATCAACCATCATAGTCAACTTTGGTAAGTGATGTCCCATGTGTAATATTCACTTCATAATCACAGAAAAGAATTTCAAATGAATTACGTTTATTATTGTAGCTACGATAACGCATTTGCGCAAAGCATACGAGTGTCGCTTCGCTGGCTGCCACAAATCGGCCATGGATAAGGAACAGCCCTCAACGAGCGTGTCTACAAAATTTCGTGAACATGTCACGGAAGACATGAAAACAGAAGTAACGAACGCCGTGCTTTATTTCGTCAGCGCATTGGAAAAGGAGGATATCATCAGTCCAGAAGCAAACAGTCTAATTCACACGCATTTAAAACTGATGAATGAGGACATTTTGGAACGATTTTGAAAACTCCGAGGAGAAATGGTATTTGCTAATGTACCAAAGTTGTTTCACGAAAAAGAAAACATCGAGAAAGACAATTCCCAAGCTGATTTACCCGCTTTGGAGATGGAAATACAGGGATCGTCTTCAAGTTCTGCTTCATTAATTGTGAACGACACTTATGAACCGGAAAGACAGAAGACAAAATTCGAAGGCATACCTCTTGACGTTAAAATGAGGGCAGCAACTTAAGCAAGAGAACATCGGAAGAAAAATCTCCGAACATTGCAAAAAAGAGGGCTACATCTGCCTTGAAACGCAGGAAATATTTGCCAAGGAGGAAAAAAGACGTGGAAAGAGGAACAAAAAACTTGGATGAGTACACTGCCATAGATGAACGGACGCTTGATCAATTTTTTGAAGCCAGGCGACGTAACGAAAACGTGACAACACGAACACTCCAGCAGTGGGATGCAACTGCAGCACTTTAGTCACAACGGATACGAATTTCAAAATTTCCGCATTATTGTCTCGCGGTACAGATTTTAAACAAAACCATAACATTCGGCAACGTCACGTCACGAAATACGTCTCGTTCGAGGACATAATGACGTAGATGATACGCAGAAGTTAGCAGAACTCTTCCAAAAACCAACGGCACATCTCATCAGCACACTCCATCCTGACTACGTAATCAACACCTACCAAACCGGGTGCGAATATTGATCAAATATTTGGCGTACTTTGTCCCACAGGGGAGAGAAAAAAGCTTGTCGCGGTTGGTAGTGTTGATCAAGTCACACATTCCTACATGGCGCGATATTCGATAACAGCTTCTGGAAAGTTGTTACCGAAAGTTTTTCTGTGTCTACAGGAAACTACCGACAAATTCGGCCCTAGAGCGACGCAGGAAGTAGATCGATTCAAGGATATGTACAGAAACTTGAATGTTACATGTTCGAAATCTAGAAAACTACCAACCGGTAATTACAAGTTGTACTTGCAACACGTTTTGAAACCCTAGGTCAATGAAAATAAATTCGGTTCGCTATTGGATTCATGGGGCGGACAAACAGACATGGTAATGTACGACTCTACATTCGTGGACGATCAGAGTTAATCGATAGGCATGGTGAAAGTTATACCGCCGAAGTGTACGCCCACATTTTCTGCCAAGTACAGAACTTCATTGCAAACTTTCAAAATTGCCCTACACTCCTCGAGACACAGCAAGAACCTCATTATCGAGCTGATGCCATAACGATTCATACCCTCATTCACAATCAATTATCGACCACAATATTTCAGGCAATGTTATCTTACGCATGGTATGCATCGAAATGAATTACGCAGAGACGTGTATTCATGAACGTAAATCAATCAGGTGGGAAAAATGCGTATGCGGAAAGGTGGCTTTCATCCAATGTGCTTGGTGCATAAAGTTTACCTGTTTTGAATGTTTTTACGACAACTATCATCCGCCGCACTGTGAAGGCGAATTACGAAAATCAGCGAGTAAGTGAGTGAAACCAAGCGATATCGATCAATCTACACAAATATAATTACTCTGTGATACGAAAATAAAATTACCTGAAGTATTTCTGTAATATTTTCATTCATTTTTTATTGTTATCTTCACATTCACCTCCCATCCAAAAGACAAAAATAAACAGAGAAGGGATTCGATCGAGAATCCTACGGAATTCTGGGCAGACGCGCTAACCACTGCGTAACCGCCCTGGTTGGCTACCAACCAAACTCATTCGGTTCATAGGCCGAGCATGTAAAATACTAATCCGTCGATTTCTCGGAAACTATTAGTTTGCGAACCTCAGATATATGAATGAGATATCGTGATTTTTCAGTTTATAACGATTGATCAGGGTCCCAAATCGATCTGGCGTCATGACCTTTGACCTCAATTTTTTCATAAACTAAGGCGTAGTGACCTAAATACTTTTACATGAGTTACATTTGAGTGGCCCCCGACTACCATGTTAAATGCGATCGAAATCGGTTGAACGCAGGGTCTGCCTTCCCCTTGGTCGCGAAAGTGAAACTAGGGAGGGCGTCCGCTAAGGGAGAAGGGGGGGGGGGGCAATGTCGGTACTTCCCCCCCCCCACCCCTTACCCAGGTTGCCTGGAATTGCAGGTTTTTTTCCACCATTACAGAAAAAATAAAAATATACTTAATAGGAGACGGCCCAATAGGGAAAAAGTAGTTCTCGACTGGTTTCGAAACGTTTCTGAAACCAATCGAGAACTAATTTTTACCGATTGAGGGCGGCTTAGAGCTTGTAAGCTCAAGGAATTTTCTAGATTTTTTGGAGGTAACAACAATAAACAGTAATATTGGACCTTTGAAGATATATTGTACCACTCAAATAGCGTACAAAATCATTTTTGACGAGTATAAACATTTGTTTGCGATTATTTTGAAAATAGCGCTAAAGATGACTCGAAAAATTGGCGGAGGTCATTTTGGCTCTTATACCCATCTGAAAAATGAGAACCAATAAGAATTATTAATCTGTATGAGTGTAGCTATAGTCGGCACCACCAAATTTTTTGTTGTTGATAACTTCTTATTTTTTACTGAAAAAACTGATTAAAAATAAGCCTGTTTCGGTTGAGAAACTCAAAAAACGCGCCATTCCTTAAAAAAAAAAAATTATATGCCCTCGTACCGACTACAGCGACACAACATAGATTGATAACTTTCTTGGTTTTTATTTTTCAAATTAGTAGAACAGCAAAAATCACCTGCGCCAATTTTTTGAGTGAGTCATCTTCAGCGCTGTTCTTCAAATGATTGAAAAATTTTGTTGTGATGGTTGAAATGATTTCGTATGCTTTTTGAGTAGTACAATATATTTACAAAGTTTCAATATTGTTGTTCATTATTATCGCCTTTCAGAAAATCCAGAAAATGCTTCAAACTTACAAGTTCCAAACCACCGTCCCCCCTTAAAATATTTTATAGTGTAACAGAGGTTTCATATATAAATTATATACATGGATTCAAACCAAAATTTTGGTACACTAAAGGTACAGAAATTGATGTCACTATAAAATAGCTATCCTTCAGTAATACTATTTCTCAAGTTCGGACGCACGGAGGGACGAAAAGAGAGCGTTAACAAAGAGCCGTTAACAACAAATTGAAACCGAAACCGGGCGAAGCAAAATTAAAATTTATAAATCTATATATTATATAGATTATATAAATTTATATATTTATATATTATATAGTATTGGTAATTATACATTTATACACATAAAGTTGTGAATCAGCAAGTTATTTCTGATAAACCAGAATATTCACCTTCAAATCAAGACGGCGGGGAACGCAATGATGGACTTTTTCCGAAAATCGAGATTCACAGTTTCAACCATTATTGTCTGTGTTATTACAGATCTACGAATTCAAGGTAATCTTCGTTCTGATCGTGACTATTACTGTAATTGTAGTTTCTTACTGTAAATCTTACGAACTGACTCACATATTATTTATTAGACCTTGCAATGTCCACCTCGATCGGACGTTTCTTAATCACGACTCGCATAATTTCCACTGAATCAATCAAAAGTAATAGAGGTCTTCTCGTTGTGATGGCTGAACAGAAATTCGAAAAAAATGTCATTGGTGTTAGACGATCGCGTTGAGCTGACATCCTTTGTAGCAGTTGGATATGTCGACACAGGAGCCTCTGACCTCGCCCTGTAAACTCACCACGATGTCGCACGCAAAGCTAGACCTTTGCTTTCTGCTATGTACGAACTCCTTGCCAAGGTGTGTACCGTTACTTTGTGCCGCTTGGGAAGGCAGGAAAGTGTAGGCGAACGGGGTAGGTGGTTGTCGAAGGGTGGCAACAGGAGAGAGAGGAGGAGCCGCTCTTAGCCGTGTTAATGCCTTGAGAGGGGCGCGTTAATTAATAATTGCAGGAGGGTGCCTCTAGGCTGAAAGCTTCCGCATGGATCATACGTGCTGTAGAAGGACTGGTAGGCGTCGTTAGCGGGGGAGGAAAACGACGGCACCCGAACCCTCTGCTCCAGTTTCGAAGGTCGAGTGCCGAGCTCTGGCGTGTGACAGTACGTACTTACCGATAACTACGTAAATTCTACCATATTAGACGAACCAACGAATCGTGCTGCTTTTGATTTTGTCCTGGTGTTTTTCAGCAGAACGTAAATCATTGATTTTCCCGTCATGATCGTTTCACTTCTGAATGATTTTTTCTGAAACAATCGCTACGCAGTAGTTTCTCCCTTAGCTCAGCATGATAGCCGGAATAATTATTGTGGAAAACCAAAACAGCAACATTATAATTTCCGGTACGGAAAAATATCTCATTTTTCTCATGGCACAGCCTCTTCTGCCAAATAACGCTACTTTTAGGGAAATCATTCGATAACGCGTCCTGCAATGTGGGTGTTGGATTCCAATTGAACCATCAGTCACGCTGTCTGTAATATTTTAGTCATGATTGGAACGTTGGAGAGAAATAAACGTGCGATAGTACTCTTATTTGTTAATTCACTCGTTACGTAATTGGAAATGGAATAATATGATCTAGGATATGCGTTACCTCGATAGTAGTTAGACTTGACAATCGATGTGTTTCGCAGTAATATTATCAATGTAGCCTTTATATCTTTGCTGGAAATAAATCAATACCGCATTTGCAAGCTCCACGTTGTCGTGAGCAGTACGAGGGTACAGGCGAGATCACGGTAAGGTACAGGCGCCAAATTTCGTCCGTTAAAGCAATTTCATGCCCTCTCGGTCCTTTTTTCCAAATAACGCCATCTAGTTTCAACATCCCGAATGTAAGATTAGTTACTTCACTGGAACAGCAACCCTACGACAAGATATTTAAGGAAGTAGAAAACTGTTCACAGTGAGTTTTTGATTGAAATATCATCGAAATCGATTAAATATTCATATGCTTGACTTTTTGTAAGGTAAGTTTGGTCAAAATGAATTTTTATTACACATGATTCAGAACGATAGAAAAAAAATTAACATTATGACAGAAGATTTTTTAACCGGATGTTCGGTGTACAATCGGATACTGCGAAAATACTTTTTGCCATCACGGCAAAGATTGTCACACCATACTGAAGCTAGCCACTAGGATAAACGATTTTTTCCTGTGTCAGTAATTTATTCATGTTTATTTTGCGGCATAACTTTTGAGGTTATGTTTGTTCGCGGTAAAGTTATATAGTATTTATAAGACAAGTCCGTTCGGGGTAAGTGTGCGCACGCGCACGTCTTGTTACATGAAGTAACGATAAATTGATTCGGAAAAATTTGTTCTTTTTTGTGTGGGTGATCAAATGTTATATTATATCTTATTCTGAGTTAATCTTTATGCAACCGATTTCGATGTGATTTTATTTTAATAAGTCAATCTCTTATTACCTATTGATCTGGTCTCTGATGTGACTTTGTCTAATTATTTCAGATTATCGTACCAATGAGTCCTTAGTGCAAAAGATTCATGAGATTGAGATAATTTGCTGTTAAGACATCAATAACTTCAATTAAAAAAATTCATACACTTACCCCGCACGAGTGTGCACACTCACCCGCAATACGGGTTGAGTGTGCGCGTTCTGCATTTTTCTCATGACTCCGTTTTTTTTAACCGTGAAGAATTTATACGCTATTTCTTAATTTATTTATTAGTTGAATGAATACTTCATCAAACACATAACTTCATTTTTCTTCAATCCTTATTGTTCAATTTTGACACCACTTTAAATGCTTGAGTGCGCACACTTGACCCGAATGACTCTACTTCTAAGTTTATCTGCTACAACTGTTTTCTCAATGCACTCGATATTTTTCTTTATTTTATGGCTGCCAAAGAAAAAGCTGTGGGCTCCTGAAGCAATCGTAAAAGGTGTCGAAGCTGTACGAACGATACATTTATCAGTACATCTTGCCTGGAGGATCCAAACTACTTAAGCCATACCAACGATTGCTGAGATTTTATAATATTTTTGCCACACACAAATTTTTCATAATACTTCTTATTAAGAATATAATTTGAGTTCACGGACTGATCATTGTAATCTCAATATCGTCCCCAGGACGGAATTAGGTGCACGGAAAAATATTTTTAGAATTTGTACTTTCTTGACAAAGCTATTTTTTCAGAAATTTCAACAACGTAAACGATTTTTCGATTATTCTTAACCCTTGACTGAGGCATTTTGCACCGTAGCATTTTCGGATTGCTGTAAAGATTTCATTAGTTGATATTTTTCATTTAAAATTTGTTTGCATACTCTATAACGTTTTTTCAAACAATCAAACAATGCTTCAAGCCAAATTTTATTTCTGACGCCCGAAAACAATAGGTCCCACGGGGTCTTCGGCACCCCATGTGACATTAAGGGTTGATAATGAAGGAGTGTTGTACCTAATGTTTGACGTTTCATTCAATAATTCACATGAAATAGTTCTTTGTTCACATTTTTTTTACAAAAATTCGGACGATACTTCGCGACTGTACCGTATAACTCGATTCATAACGTTTTTGAGTTTATGTCGGAATGTGAATCAGCAACTTCCAATACATTATATATATTGACGATATAGTGAGAAACCTATAATGAAACCATAAAATTAGGACGATCTGCGGAAAAACGGTATATCTTTGTTCGGAACAGGAATAAGAAAAGACGTAAGACCACCGTTCACAGATCATTTAAATGATTGTTAAGACTGATGCGCAAACATGGTATACCGGTATCTTTGAAGAAGTTACATCCGAAACTTATAAAGATTCAACCAATTATCAAAAAAATAATGTAAAAACTGGAAAACAGACTCGAAATATACAAAAAATGTCAAAAAATCTGAGAAAGATTAAAAAAAACGCAAGACAACAAACATCGGAGAAATCAGAAAATGATGAAGGACAAAAAAATAATAATCTAGTTAATGATAAGATATACGTATTTACAACCAGTATTATGCCACTATTTAACAAGCTGCAGATAATTTTGCCGAATAAAATCCTTCCATCAGATAAAATAAACTCGATCTTTGGAAAATTGATCATATATTCATCAAATATGCATTACAAATTTCTTTATGATCGATATAAGCAAAGCACGATGTAAATCTCTTCGACGTATTGGTTGAAAAAACTTTTTCAATTGATTAAGAACTTACCTGATAGTTTCGTCGACAAGATACAGGATGGTCTGAAGTGTAACAACGCGTAGTGAAGTAGATTGGCAGAAATCATCCCACCGAAAGATTTTATCTTCAATTGTAAGTAAAAACAAGAATATCACTCCGAAAAACGGAAGCTGGAACGAGTTTCTATTGGTTAGGAGCAGGAATACCCAATATTTTCGATCATAAAATTCACATTTGATCGAGAAAACCATTCGCGAAACTTTGATAAATGAAAATTATCGCTCGTGATTCCCACAACTCTCATCGAATAAAACGGTAGTGCGCAAATATGTAGGATAAAATTTGACTATACCCAATGTCACTGCATTGAATGTATGAGCGATCGTTTTTGAAATGAGTCTTTATCGTTTGTGAAGATCTTTGATAGCTAGTTGGGTTTTGACGAGGAATTCTATTACTCGAATTTATAGAAAAAATTCGTCGCATTGGGTGCGCCAACTGCAGCGGGAAAAGCAGATCACTTGGATTCTTTCGACAAATGCTTGCAGAATATTCCCAATCGATCGACGATAAAAACATCGCGAGGGAGTAGATTAATAATGAAACGTGATCGTTTATTTCATAGCGAATCACACGATCGACTGCGGAATGTTTGTCGACGTGAAATTGTGGAAACGTATGACGAATTAGAAGGAAGTATGAGTTCTGAGGATTTTGCGACGGCCTAACAGCAGCCAAGGCAGCTGGAGAATCGTGTTATGTCACGGAGTCCAAAGGTCCGCGGGGCTCGGGACGAAAACTTTGAGACGGGGGAGCGGCTGTCAGGGAGATAAATCGGCCCCAGCTTAATTAAATCTTCTTCCATGCTTCCACCGCCGCTACTGCTGCTTCTGCCATCCTGTACCTTACCGACCGCCCGTTCTCTCCGGGTTCCATCGACGCGCACCACTACAACCGTCACTACCGGACACCAACCCCCCGAATCCAAGGGTTGAATTGTTGCGTGAAAAGCAACCCTGATTTAGGGTTACACGCGGATAAATTCGCGACTCCGATGTCTTTTCATCGATTTCGACTACTTGCAGATATCCCCATCTGACGTACTATGGAGGTAAAAACAAATAATTCCAGCCACGCGTCAATTTTGATTCAACAGTCATAAATTATTTTTTCCATCTCTTTGAAATGTCATCAATTTTCAGCTGGAGGGGCGGAATCATTAAATTTATCAAGGAAATTTTTATTCAAGCTAGATAGATGACACTAAGCTCGACAAACCGACAAATTTTCAACAGATCCAGTGGTGAACAACTTGTGAGATTTTGAAAAGGAGGAACTTAAGGAATTACCAACCGAGGCTGAAAGGTTTCTGATGAAAATCATAATAACTTTATAATTACAATCGTCAACGAATCACACAACTTTGTAACGTAAACATCATTAAGAATTAGAAACAACATTGAGAAAATCTAAAAAAAAAACTGGAAATAAAAAAAAAATGAACTTTCCGCACCTCCTGCTTAAAAGTTACGGAATTTTAAAGAGATGAAAAAATCTTCGGTTTTGTGATCAAAATTGACACGTGGCTGGGATAGTTTCCATTCTTGCTCACTGTGCGACGTGGTCGTTATATTTTGCAGCATGAAATTGAATCGGTTGACCGCATCGTGTTTTTTTAGTATAACGATCATCGATGTTTATTTGCTCATTCTCCGATTCCAAGAATGATTCCCTGCGAATAGATTCTCGCATATGCGCTATTTCTCATACGTTTGGTTGATCTGCTCATTGCTTACAATGTAAAAGAAACGTTACATCGATCCTCCTGATTGTTTCGCTCTGCTTTTGATCAGAATGTGGACGTATCAAGAGACTCTGTAGAGTCTCGCGCCTAGTTATATAAAAAAAAATAAAAAATTTCGCACTCGCCGCGCGAGACTCTGACAGAGCTCTATACCCGAACGGCAACTGAGTGACCGTTAAGGAAATTTATGATCGTTAATTTCTTCCGTCTCACTGTAAATACGGAATTGTAATATTTATTGCAGGTTGTGGCAAAGGAGAGCTTTAATTTAAGCCCTATTGCGATCAAATCGGTAGACGTAGAGCTGAGGTATTATTATTCGAAGGTTTCGATGCAAGTAATTTATCAAGAGACTCGGTGGAGTCTCGCGCCTAGTTATATAAAAAAATTTGTTTTTCGCACTCGCCGCGCGAGACTGACGGAGTCTCTATACCCGAACGGCAACTGAGTGACCGTTAAGGAAATTTATGATCGTTAATTTCTTCCGTCTCGCTATAAATACGGAATTGTAATATTTATTGCAGGATGTGGCAAAGGAGAGCTTTAATTTAAGCCCTATTGCGATCAAATCGGTGGACGTAGAGCTGAGATATTATTATTCGAAGGTTTCGATGCAAGTAATTTATACGTGTCTTCGACGAGATTGCATTTTCGTCGTCTCCGTCAGTCAGTGACGTCACTCACTGTGGCAAGAAACCTATGGGTATAAAGAGTATAGAGTGGCTTTCGCTAGGGAGAGAGAAGAGACCTACCAAGTATGGACGTCACCAGAATGTTTTCTTGGCATAAGAATGTATTGTTTGTGGGTGACTATTACATTTGTATAACTAGGCGAAAGGTTTTTGCACCAGAGGTGCTTTTTATGGGGTAAGCATTGTCAATCCGAACGACTTAACATTTTTGGACGCATCAAAAATGTCGCCGATAACAAACCGGTCTGCGAATTCTTGGTTCACGTAATGTTTAGAATATCAATAAAAATGGTCGTGAACTCTTGGCAGATATTGCCATAGATATTTTGAAAATCTCTCCAACGAGTTCCAAATATATTCTATGCTTTTTTTCTTCTTATTAATATGCTGTACTTCCGAAAGAGTTAACAGTTAAATTACAGATACCCAAACAGCTATAGCTTCACATCATTAATTTATACGCGATCAAGAATTGAAAATACGACTTGCAAAAAAACATGTTCGTCATTTTTTCAACCATGGTCAAGCAAACCGAATACTGATATTTCGTTCATCAGAAAAAATACTCAGCTATCAGCGGCTTAGCTATTCCAACATCTGAATGACAATGTTTGCGAGAAAAACTCCAAGGACAGCAAATCGGATGCAGATCTGAAGCAGTGACCAGCAAAACGCTCGCATAATAAGATACGATGGCAAATGTCTGTCGGATTTGAATTAAGCTTCAAAAAGTATTTACGGAAGAAAAAATCTCGTATCTGCGGTCTTGTGAAAAGATGCCAGGAAGAAGAGAAGAACGTCCCCATCTCTGCATCGTGAAATTGGTAAAAAATAGAACGTAGCCATTTCAAGCTTTGAAATATTATACGGATCATGGCGAACGGCACGGGCTCGTCGCGGTAGTGTTGGGCATATAATGGAGCATATGGTATCCCATTAAACTCATTTTCCGATTAACCTGTTGTGTACTTCACATTTTGAAGCCCGTTTCTCGTCTTTTCACCTACGGTCGCGGCGTATTTTCGCTCGCGGATGGCGTGCTCGGTCGAAAGTGAAGACGTCACACAAAGAATCATGGAATCTATTCGCGATTCCTATTTTCATTGGAACAACCGGTTTGACGTGGTAATTTTCCGAAAATCCGTGATCTCGTAACGCGCGGCGCACGGCGGATTGACATTCAGCCCATTTCCAATTTGATCCCGGAGACAATCTCGTCTCGAGTTTGCTTCGTAGTTAAATCTATTCCTGAGGGGTTGGCGGTGCGTGGGTGGTCAGATCGAAGAACGGAGCCAGGTAACGACTTTGGTTTCCGAAAACAGGGCGAGTCCCGTTCGTCTTTCGCAGAAACGAAACGCAGCGGAAGAGAAACGGAAGGAACGGGGCGAGGGGGGGGGAGGGGGGGGGGGGTCAACGGAGGTAAAAAATTGGAATAAGAAGGCTTGTTTTCCAATTCGTCTCCGTGAGCGTGTCTCCGGTTAGGTGGGATCATTCAAACTCTGGGACCTCGGTGTCTCGACAATCGCGATTCTACTCGCAAGCTGTGGGGCGCGGGTGATCGGAGGTGGCCGTGGTCGGTCGGGGATGCTCGGGTTGGAAGGGGTAAGTCGGTGGGGGAGGCTGAACGTCGATAGAGCGGCGCGCCACGGAGGCCAAGATACGACACCGCTACCACCGCCGGCAGACCCGTAAAGGGATAGTTCGCTGGGGAGATGGCAAGCGGTGGCGGTAGTGGTTCTTTGGAGTGGGAGACGGTGGTTGCAACCGAAGCAGGATCTGGGAGAGGTCAAGGCGCCGGAGATGGGGCAGACGAGTAAGGAATCGCACGGGGATGCGAACGAATATCTCTCGCGAGAAACAGGACGGGAAACGGGATGCGCACCGCACCAGCTACCTAGGTACCTACTAGGTATTTCGATTCGGGACGCTGCGACACGGTGCGCGACGCCCGCCTCGAACTCTCTTTACCCGGCACGAGCGAAACGTCCTCTCGAGGGAAATGGAATTCTTAATCGCGCGCGACACCTTCGCGCTTCGTCAGTCTTGTCAGACGATCAAAGACGTTCGGCGGCAATTCTCTCTTCTTCGCGAGATGCGATAAAAACGACGAGCTCACACCCGAGTTATGATTATAATGAGGAAAATTACACGAATTCGAATCGATATCAAACACGAATGTATCGGAAATTGTGCCTCATTCCCCGCATATCTTAGTGGTTTTTCACTCATTTTTATCTCTTCTCTGATGGTCCACGCCCGAACAATTGAGGTATTCTTGTGATTTTTTGCTTCAAGGGTAAAATAATGAACAAGGAGGTTTAAACTTGCCAGGTATACTTTAACACTCGTACTACCCAAAAAACTTTCATTCTTTCAAGTTGGAAAAAAGTTTGACCATGTTCAAACTGGCGCTAAATGAGATACCCTCGAAAAATGCACCTGACCGACGTGGTGGATTGGGCACTCTTATGTGACTGAAAAATAGAAGTCAAGAAAATTGGTAATTAGTATGAATGCAGTTGTGGCCAAAGCAAGAAGATATTTTTTAAAAAATTGAAAATTGGCAGAATGACTCTTTTAGAATTCTCAGTTCTGAAAACAGGCTTTTCATTATTAGTTTTACAATGTAAAAAGTACGATGTTTCTGAGACAAGACTTTTATTCCAGTCCCTGCAATCGCCACTAGTATCCTGAATAACACGTAAGAATTTCAAATAAGTTGGCTGAATAGTTTCTCTTCCACAACGGCATGCAGAAAAAAATAGTTCCGAGATGAATGTAAAGTTTTGAGTATGGATATCTTCAAAGACTTGGATCGCCCGGGAGTTTGTCTTCATCTAGTCCTTTTCGTTGCTTTTTTCTTCTCGTGGTTCTTGCTCGTGACTTTGTTGCTTCATCATCGATCCAAGTCTCTGCACCATTACAATATTTCCATTTTAATTACGGTTGCAGGATGAATGTAGGATCAACATGCAGTTCCACTTGCTGAAATATCGTCAATATTCTTACAAAAATTCAACAGTATATTCTCGAAAGACGAAATTTTTGTAATAACAACAGAAAAATGCTGATTTTTCAAAAATACGGCGCTAACAAACACGAAAAACTTCAAAAAACTCCGTCTCTCTGTCTACAATACTGATATAGATGGATCATTCTAGGGACTGTTCATTTTTACATTTACTGGTTGGGGACAATTTTCGACGAAAAAATATATCGATGGTGCTGCTAACGTTACGAAACGTATTTTCAATAATCCTAAAGAAAGATTGGTCGAGAGTGGTAACAAAATGTCCTTATCATTTTGAAAAATCTATGATTCCGTCAAATTATTACTTTGAAGAATCTCTTCGATTGATTATTTCACAAGCTATACACGATTGTAATGTAAACGTGAATTATCTTTTTTGACCACATATATACATCAAACGACGTGATTGTGGTAGATCAGAGACCTATCGAGCAGAGTCCGGAAGATTGAAAATACGATTTGATCAGAATCAATATACACGGTGAAGCGTTTCTAGTGACCGAGGAAATTTTCTCCCAAACCAAGCGGGGCACAAAGAAATGTGCAATACAATAGTTTTATGGTTTCAGGGAGGTCACAAGATGGTGTCTTTGAATTTTTCACAAATATGGAGTATCAAAGTCATTTGAGCGTCGACTTTGGATTTTTTAGTGAGATGGTGTACTTTGCGTTCCGGAAATCGCAAGAGTATTCAATTCCACATCAAAAAGTATTAGTATGCTATAGTCTCAACGCTGAAAGATTATGGGATAATCTTCGGAGAAAAATTCTTATTTTACTCTTTATATCCGAAATACGGTATTATTTGTTGTGAAAAAAGTAACACTCTTGCATTGGACGTCATTAACTGTTATAACAAATCATGGCCAAGTTCATCGCCACTTAATAGCGTATATATGCATTATTGGGCACGGACGATTTGAGGTGATTACGGCAAGTGAAACATCAACGTCCATCAGACTATAGCATACTAATACTTTTTCATGTGGAAGTGAATGCTTTGTCGACTTCCGGTACGAGAATAGACCATCTCATTTGAATATCCGAAGTGAACTCTCGGATAACTTTGATACTTTAGCTTTGGAAAAAAATTAAGAGACACCATTTTGTGGCCCCCTCGAAATCATGAAACTATTGTATTTAACATTTTTCCGTACCTCGCTGCATTTGGGACAAAATTGCGTGAGTCACTATAAACGCTTCACCCGGTATATTCGGTGAGATTAACATCGAATATAACGTATATACCTGCATCTTGGAGGATAATCGAGAGCTGTATTGATTATTTGAAAATAAAATTCAATAGCGCAAGAAGAAATCATTTTAAGAAAATGACTCGTATCACTTGTGAAAATTCTAAGTTAAAATATAATGCCAGGACGAGATGAGGGGATGAGCGGAATGACGATATATCTCGAGAAACGTGATTTTCAGAATAACCAAAAGAACGTCCTAAATTAACATAAAATCGGGTTGTAAAAGATTATCTGGAAATCAGGAAATGCTTTCAGAAGGTTATCGGATAATCAAATACACGTGTAATAAATCTAATTTGAGTAAAGGTAATTGAAAAACCTAATGGTTATTGAAAAATGAAAAATTTCAAGTTATACCGTTTTTCCAACGATCACAAATATTACTTGTTCGTACAATAGTTGTATGATACCGTTTATAAATACTTATGTATTTTCATTTACTAATTTTGTTGTTGTTTTTTTAAATCCCTCTCTGATTATTATTTTTTGTTATTTTTGAAGAGATTTGAAATTGAGCTTTGAAGAGGTTTCGAAATGAATGAGTTCGGGCTCGGGTTCATGTAATGCACACAATAATCTAATTTTGTAATGTTTTTCAAAATATTCGATTATGTTTTTTTCGAAAGTATGTTCATCGGGGGATGTGAGGCGGTTTGAAACTGAAGGGTTGGTGGGAGACAAGGTTATCATCGGTATTTGGCTAATTATGATCCCATCCCATAATCCGGAACCTCGACCATACCGTGCACCTCATTCTCCTCACAATCCCCTGACACCCCTCGCGCCTTCGACACCCTCGAGCCGTGTAAATTCTTGACACGGGTGGGTGTCACCGCCCCTGTGGCATGCGCGGTTGTCGTAATACCATAGGTGATACTGACTGTCGGCTTGCTTCCGTGTATCGATATGCTGAAGGCCAAAGTGTTCATCGCGCTACAACTTGTCCGACGACGTCGACCTCCAGACATTATTTTTCATGGATTCAAACCGAACAGGCGGAAACACACGCGTGGGCAAACATATGAACCACGTGAAACAAGCTATTCTCGTGGAAAATAATAAAGAGATTCGTCGAGAAAATTGTGACAATTGTCAAAATTTCAAAATTGAATGGAACATCGAACATATCGTTTTCGAAATGATTAGATCTTAATGAACGTACTAAGTAACGTGTATGAATGGTATAAGCATACATGAATCAATAAAATTGTAATAAGATATGGAGAAGAAAAATCAAAGCACAGCTGAAAAATGATCGAATGGTGGAGTATACTTTTTTGTTTTTCATGAAGAAAAAAAAATACCGATTGTGACAATAAATCACTCTGACGAGCCGATAATACATCGATGATCATATGAATGCGATAAAACTATGCACGTTGTACTCATTTATATTGACAAAGATATGTTATTTTATGTCAATTTTAGGGGATTATTCTGAAAAAAATTGAAAAATCTTGATTTCATTTCAGTCATCACGGATTCTTCATTCAGACATACTGTCACCCAAATGACATACTGTCATTCGCTGTCTCCTGTATCTACTCAATGTGACGTGATTATTATAAATATAGAATAGACACTATTATAAAAATTAACACTTCACTACAGCATCTTTATGAGAAAATTATTTCGCAGACCCGTGTAATCAATAAAATTACGATTCGTAATGACACGAGAGGCATTTAGACAGTACACGGTTAAATTTTTCGAGTTTTCTGATTGTTTTGATTTTACCGATGAACCTTCTTAGGAGCGAGCTGCTTCGTATATAATATACAGTTTCGGTGCAAAAGTTTTTATACAAATACATTGAAATAGTTTTTTTTTATTAATTATTATTTATTTTCCATTAATTCCAACGATGTTATTAGTCTCTAAGATACTATGTAGCGTTCAGTGATTTTTCATCCAAATGAAATCGCTGATTAAAAATTCATCATTATTTAATTGATCAACCATGAAAAAAAATCCTGAAACGCTTGAGTCAGTATTTCACATCTTCTTCACGAGCGTTTTTTTTTCGGATTTCCGTCATGGGTTTAGGCAAAAATCACGCATAACGTGAACAATATTGTTCTAGCTTGGAAGAGATTATCATTTTTGTTTTCAGACGAACTGCGCCGCAGATACGATCCCGCCTACCGTATTATTCTGATGAGAATTTAAAGAGAATCTTTTCAGTGGATGCCCGATAACATTTTTCCCATGATATTGTTGAGATTCTACCTTCAGCAAAAGACAGAACTCAATCGGACTGCAGAATAAAAAGTATTTATTGAAGAAAACAAAATATTACGTGATATAGTTAGTTTAGGCGCTGTTGATGACAGAAAGTAAAACGCAGTTACTTGCCAAGGGTCTGTCACGCTACTGAGAACCGATACCGCCCCGCGAACTTACGAAAAACAAAAGTTGTTTTTCACGCGGTTACCCCTTCTCCAAACACTCACCGTCGTCGGGCGGTCTTCGAGGGAGGGTCAGAAAAACATATGCCATTTATTACCCTACGAGCGTCAGTAGATAATTTATGACATAGGAAAGGTTTGGCATTTGGGCATTCAAAATACCATTTCTTCAACACTCCCACTTATTGTGAATGTCCTAATACATTTAGTTTCGTTCTGAGATAACTGAATTGCTGCTTTGGTAAGGCTTTGGTAAAAATATCAGCCGCTTGCTCTTTCGATTGCACATACTTAATTTCTACGTCTCCGCGATTGACAATGTCACGAGTAAAATAAAATTTCACATCAATGTGCTTTGAGCGCTTATGTTCTTCTGAATTATTAGCGATTCTTATTGCAGCTTGATTTTCGACGAATACAATAATCTTTTTGCATTCAACACTCAGGCCATTCATCATTCGACGTAACCATACAGCTTCTCTCACACCATTAGCTAGTGAAATATACTCCGATTCAGCAGTCGAAAAGGCTACAACCTTCTGCAATTGGCTAGCCCATGATATTGGTCCACCATTCAACATGAATACAAAACCGCTTCTGGACTTTCGCGACTCTGAACATCCAGCATAATCGGCGTCAGTATAGCCAGTTACCTGAAGAGAGCTCCCACTATCTCCGTGAACGATACCGAAATCGCGCGTTCCATTCAAATAACGCAATATTCGCTTAACGGCCTGCCAATGATTTTCGTCAAAGCAACTCAAGAATTGGCTCAAATAATTGACGGCATGCTCAATGTCAGGACGACTTATTCGCGCAGCGAATAACAGTGAGCCTATTGCTTCGCAATACGGAATTTTCAAAACTGAAATCTCCGCCTTTTTCAGGGATAAGCCAGGTTCCGCAGGTACGCTACATGGATTCGATTCATGCATATTGAATCTCTTCAATATTTTGTCAATGTACCCTGACTGACTGACCTTAAGCTTCCGATGCTTACGCTCACGTTTGATTTCAAAACCAAGAAATTCATCCGCGCGATCTACAGTAATTTTGAAATTATTCTTCAAGTAATCCAAAACACTCATAATCGCATTCATACTTTTGCTCATAATCAAACCGTCATTTGATATTGCCTCATTATATGTCATAGGCATAATATCAGCCAGAAAAGCAACTGGTGCACCGTATCTGTCAGGTGCTCTTATAGTGTCCCTGTCACGCAAACGTCTGCCCTCAGGAATTTCTTCAGCAGCAATCTGTACAATCATAGGATCGGCAGCCAGTTGGTCTTCTTCCTGATTTCCTCGGTCGTTTTCCAGCTGTTGAATCTGAGCCGGATCGTGAGCAGGATGAGCCAATTCTTCGTTTTCATTGAAGCCAAAATCCAGCATGATAGTTTCAGCTCCTGCATTATCCTGAGTACTTGGCACAGCGTTCTCATCGAAAATCACATCACTACTTATGTGAATGACACCTGATTTTTCGTCCCACATTCTATAATTCGTGGACTCGCCATCATAGCCAACAACAATGACGTGCTTACTCTTTGGATCAAACTTGTGCCGTTTTTCTTTAGGCACATTCAGGTAGGCGGCGGAGCCGAATACTTTCAAGTGTTTTATTACGGGCTTCCGGTTGAACCACTTCTCGAACGGCGTGTTCGTGTCTCCTGGCTTAAAGATTGTTCTGTTTAGTAGGTAGCAGGCCGTATTTATTGCTTCTGCCCACATCTTCTTGTCAACTTTCTTTGCATGCAGCATTGACCTCGCACTTTCAACGAGTGTACGAATTTCACGCTCAGCGCGTCCATTCTGCTCGTGCCCATATGGACCCGAAAATTCATGAATGATACCCTTACTCTTCAGAAACGTCTGAAGATTATTGCAGGTATATTCTGTGCCGTTGTCAGAGCGAAGGACTTTTATTTTCGTTCCAATCTGCGTGTGAACAAATGTATAGAAGTCTTTGAACTTCTCGTACACTTCAGATTTATGGCGCAAAAAATACACTTTCCGGAAGCTTGTACACTCATCTTTCAAGACGAGGAAAAAACGTGTATTGTTCGGCGTGCTAATATTCACAGGGCCGTATACATCACTATGAATTTTCTCTCCAGGGCCATAATTATTCTCTGTTTCCGTGCTCGGGTGCGGTTTTCGGGACTGCTTACCCCAAATACACCCTTCGCAAGTGTCAAGTTTCTCTTGTGAGAGTCCATCGATGCCGAATTTTTCGCACGTATTTTTCACAGCGCGCACATTTACGTGACCCATACGTTCATGCCAGAGCTTAAGCTTTTTTTGTCCATCTACTAGCTGCACTGCATTACACTCAACTGGCACTTTCACTTTGAATAGCATTTTGAATAGATTTCCGTAAGGAATTCCTTCAGCGGCTAGCTTGCCGTTTTCATCGCGAATCTCACATCTGTCCTTATAAGTATGACACGAATAACCTTTTCTGTTCAGCGTTCCGGTGGATAGTAAATTGCACCCAAATTCTGGGACATACAGCACATTATTCAACTTGCGCTGTATCGTTTCACCATAGAGCGTTTGTTCAATAGTGACTGTCCCGACACCGGCAGCAGTGATAACGCGTTTATCAGCTACTTTTACACCGTAGCCTTCTGCGTTCGGACGTAGCGATGAAAAATATTCTTTGCGACAACTAATGTGCATACCCGCACCTGAATCTACAAGCCACTCATTTTCATTGTCCTTTTCACTTGTACACTGGTACGTAGCGATGACATCACAAATGAACGCGGACGCTTCCTTTGATGAACTTTCGGACTTTTCCTTGGCTTTTTCGCTAGTCTCTGCATTTTTCTTAGGACACTCGCGCGCCCAGTGGCCTTTTTCTTTACACACCGCGCACTTGGTCCGTTTCTTAAGCTCCTCGATATCTTTCTTAGAGCGTTTCTTCTTTTTCAATGCGTCGTTGAGCTTAATTTGCTGCACCTTGAGTGCAAGCGTTGCTACTTCGTTCTTAGCGAGCCACTTATCTTCCTTAATAAGTCTGCTAATGAAATTATCTTTCGTCTTTTCATCTTTGGGAGTCATGTTCCATGCGTGTCGGAACAGCGAAAGCTTCGCTGGTAATATACGAAGCAGCTTCTGCAGGACGGCGTCGTCCGTCGGCTTCGAATCTGCATCTTCCAGTGTTCTGCAGATGCTTTCGAAATTCTCCAACTGCTCGTCTATGGGCTCTTCATCGTTGAATACGAAGCTATAAAATTTCTCCCATGCAATTTGTTTCGCATCATCGTTTTTATCGCTATACAATTTCTCAAGTTTCTTCCACATTTCCTTTGGGGTAGCGCAGTTGCGAAGTTTGCGCTGAAGACTGACTGCGATCGTGCAGACGATCAGCATCTTAGCTTGTGATGAACCTTTCTTGTATTTCTTCAGCTCAGTTACCTTATCATCGGCAGGCATCGCCTCTGTGCCGTCCACAAAACCATCCAGTTCTTTTGCTTCCAGCGCAATTTCTATTCCGAACTTCCAGTCGGAATAGTTGCTTGTGCCTTCCAGTTTTACGATTTCCATTGTTTCTTTGTCAAACATCGTGAATGAACAAAGAGTCACTCGCACAAAACTTGGATCTCACTAAACTTTAACACACTTTTGTTCACTTTTGCCAGCGTGGCTTATCAATAAATTACTTTGGCGCAGTTCAAGCGTGCTGGGCCCATAACCTGTTGAGATTCTACCTTCAGCAAAAGACAGAACTCAATCGGACTGCAGAATAAAAAGTATTGATTGAAGAAAACAAAATATTACGTGATATAGTTAGTTTAGGCGCTGTTGATGACAGAAAGTAAAACGCAGTTACTTGCCAAGGGTCTGTCACGTTACTGAGATCCGATACCGCCCCGCGAACTTACGAAAAACAAAAGTTGTTTTTCACGCGGTTACCCCTTCTCCAAACACTCACCGTCGTCGGGCGGTCTTCGAGGGAGGGTCAGAAAAACATATGCCATTTATTACCCTACGAGCGTCAGTAGATAATTTATGACATAGGAAAGGTTTGGCATTTGGGTATTCAAAATACCATTTCTTCAACAGATATGCTGAATTTCGGTTATGGTCAGCGTTAAATTCATGCTCCAGTCGATTTCATATCGGTATAGGTTGTTTCGATATTCCGTCGATTTGATTCGGTGTGAATTATCAAGGGCGACAAGAACTTGCTCAATTTTAGAGGGGATAATAATTTTCGAATTTTCCGGAAAAAACTATGAACGTGAAGGGGACGCCGCATCGGTAGGCTCGAAGAAAACGGTTGAATTTCACTTGGTATTACTTGCCACCCCAAATCCACTTGGCGCGCTCCTTGGCTCTTTCACCTTTCACCTGGTATCTCTTTGTGTTATCCTTGCCCATTTCTCACCCTCGCGAATGAATTATCTATCGGTGTGTGCGCAAAAATGTTTTTATCCCTCCATCTTGTCATCTCAATGCCAATGTTGAAGAGAAAGTTCGATTCGAATCAAGGTCCCAAGATGTCGGCGCGATCCTACAGTAGAAAATGTGTTCCACAGCTTATGGGAAAACCTTAGCTGAAAATATAGCCACTGGATGTCAATATTGAGAATAGTTTATTATTCTGTATCTTCAATCTTTTTGGATTTTAGCTGCAAAAGAACTTCTAATATTTATTGTTGAAGATAATATACATATTCAAAGCTGAGATCTCTGGTGGAATTGTTCTTTTTATTGCGGTAGGAGTCTTCTCAAGGAAATCTACCACAAATATATATACAGTAGGGTACTGTGTTTCAGACGACTTGCTTCTTTCGCCCGATGGACGGAATATTACTCTGAACATATAAAAACAAATTCTCATCGAAGATGCACTCTCAGTTTCAATTGTGAGTACTCGTGAAATGAATTTTAACTTCACAGCATTTTGCATTATTCGAGTGGTCACAAGCCAGAATTGTAGACCAATCTTTGGTCTTTAGAAGTATCGGTAACCGATTCACGTTCTGTGAACCGCATCACCAGTAAAAAGTCTTGAATTCTATTCTTTAACAAAGGGTAAAGCTGGGTTTATATGGAAAATCTGCACCCACCACTCTTTCGATTCGCACTTGGCGGATCGATTTGGCATCGAATGAAAATAATTCACCAAGATTTTTAGCTTTTTTTCCAAAACGGTTTTTGAGATTTTCGAAAAAAATGACACTTTTTTCGATCTTATAATTTTTCAATAGTAAGTTTTAAAATTAACGAATGGTGATTTTGTTCCCAGTTTTCGGGAGTAAAAGAGATGTTATAACACTATCATGATGAATCTCATGAGGAATGCCGATTTTTAAGAGGAGAAATAAAACTTAAATACTTCTTGTACTGTGTTATTTAAAAGTCTCACTCACCAAATTTTGTCAGAAAAAGTCTTTTCTACCAATTTACGCTCAGAAATTTCTTTATTTTTTTTCAAAGTGATGAAACATGATGAAAAAAAATTAAAACTAATTCTTTTCCCCAAAATCCTACGTTTAAACGTGAAAAAAATCAGCATTCGTTAATTTTGAAATTGACTACTAAAATACTTATAAACTCAAAAGAAGTGTTTTATTTATTTTAATGTCCTACAAAAAAGATTGCTTGTTATTGATTGAATTATCATAATTCATCAAATTTCCGACGATAAAGTAATATCATTTACATTGTTATTGTTTCTTTTCGGCACTGCATTTATTCATTTATGCATAATTGGTTTTCTTGTCGACGCTTACTGACCAAGTGGGCGAAATTTCGTAATTAATAAAATACTGACACTTGAATTTCCAACTCTCGCGACTTCTTTGTTCCTTACATCGACGAATCTTCCCATGAAGAACGTAGAGGTCATATTCATTTTGACTGAATGTGATTTGTACTATGATTTAGAGGTTTTTTCGGCTTGACTTTGCTTCGAGTGGGCACGGTCGACAACGGTTTCTGTAAATTAAGAATGTGAAGGAGTCTGCTGTCTGAAAACTCCTAAAAAATACCGTGAATCATTTTTCTCCCTATATGTCCCCTGACGAGCTGGAAACACCCTCCATTTGGGGGAAAAACCTGATCTGGCGACACTGGAAGAAATTTGACTGTTGAACTCTGTCCACTTTGGGACCGCTCGAGGTCAACCTTCAGAAACTAAATCCAGAAACCTGTTAGATTTTTTATTTCAACCGATAGTATGTTGGCATTATATCGGAGTTTTCGTATCTCCCTCTGGTGATAATGATTCTCTGGTTGGACGTAATACACGCGTCTATAAATCAATTGATGGACTGATTGATTGCTAGGGGTTATTATATGAGTCGAAGTGAGAGACATAAAGAGTAACGAAAACTAATCATTCAGCAGTGGAGGTAAGCGAACACGTGGTGCTCTCAAAAAAAACGAGAAAGTCGCAGTCGCTTCAATACAGAGGGCTGAAAAGTAGTAGAAAGAGACGCGCATTCATAGACTACTCCAACAGCGGTACTTTGTAACAGCATTAATTATATAATTTTCTCGTTTTTCAATGAAAAAAGTGAAATATGTCATCGGATCATTCTGTTTCACCTCCTCAAAAAATATAAACAATAGAAAATGTATCAAAATATTGCACTAAGTATCTGCATATTTTAATTATATTTTCTAGAGAAAACAGGTAATTGATGGCTGAACAATATACAACTGCACGAAACTTTGAATAAAAATGATCCATCTTAATTTTTCCAGACGCTTATCGCGGAACCATTGATAGGTACAGGGAAAAGATTCAAACAAAGAATGGACGATGTAGAGAAATAATATTCCGCAGTTTTGGTTGACCTTGGTCAATCGCTTTGGGGTCGAATCGAGGTCAACTTTAGTCTTTCAAACGGAGACCCATATTCTTAATGGAATTGAATTCTTCACACAAAAACCAGTAAGTTTTTTCCGCATGATTTTCATCCAAGGCGAGAAATTAAGGCTCTTCCATCTTATTCTTGTAGGCAATTATCGCAGAATCATTGCTAGGTAGAAGGGAAAAATTCAAGCAAAAGTTGTAGGATCTTGAGAGGGAAACAATATTCCGCAGTTCGGGTTGACGTTGCTCAATCGCTTCCAGGTCAAATCAAGGTCAACTTTGTTTTTTCGAACGGATACCTATATTTTTTATGACGGAATTGAATTCTTTATGAGAAAACGTGTGAGTTTTAAACAATTGTTTTGAACAGTCAATTTTAGCTCTAGATAAATGTGTTGTTGACCAAACTCACTTGTTTTCTTAAGTTGAATTTCATTCTGTAATGATGAAAATGGGTTTCCGTTCAAAAAAATAAAGTCAACCTTGATTTGACCATGAAGCCATTGGCCAAGGTCAACAGAAATTGCAGAATATTGTTCACCCCTCTAGTTCCTATAAGTCTTCTTGCAATCTTTACCCTCTACCTGGTAATGGTTTTGCGATAATTGCCTGGAAAGATTAAGATGAATCAATAATTTCATTCATCCGAACAAAGTCACGTAAGACCATGTTTGTGTTCCATGCATTACCATGCATGGTTATGCATGATTATATTATACATTTTATTATATGCTTATTAATGCGACATATATGGTCGTATCTACTTATGTACAACGGTTTTTCATGGTTCCGAATAATACTTTTAACCTATTTGTTTTTCAAAGTAAACTTTAGTACATGGATACGAATTATACTAGAGTAAATAGATAATTCGAAATTGACTATGATCAGATTGTACTGTAAGAAAACAATTGATATGTTCATACATAAACATAAAAAAGTATGTTTCTTGCTATATATGTGGGGAATTATATTTGTAAACGCTCTAATTTAATCAAGAAAAACACGTGAATATATATTTTTTCGAATCAGTAATTGAAGCAGATGTAAGCAGTAACTTACAAGGGGGAAGAAGTTGTTATCCTAATATATTTTTTTTTGAAAGAATATTTTCGAGCTTAAAATCAGCGTCAACTACAAAAGGCATTCAGTTTTACTTATACCAGTTACCAGATATTCAATCGCCTCATAGAATGAATAATTAATTACAAGTGTATTATATATTAAATGAAAATCAAGTATATACTCATAAACAATTTTATACATCCGAATATTCCCATGCTTTTTTTTTTTTTTTTTTAATTTTTATTGTTTCTCTACGTGTACACTTTTCTTAAGTCTAAGGCAACAATAAAAATAATAAACAAAGCCTATCTATATTGATTTTTAGGTACCTGAATGACTAGTGTCTAGTGCTCGCAGGCAATCAGTTTTGTGTCCATCGGGGATGTTTTGTGTCGAGTTGGGATCGGTGGGGGGGGGGGGGGGGGGTGACTGTTAGAGTCTGTGTATTTGCTTGTGAATTGCGTCGGAATTGAGGCGAAAATTTATAGAATAAGAAAAACCTCTAGCACATTATTTTTGATCACACTGGTGGGACTTAACCTAGGGCTTATAACTATGTGAATTTACATATGTACATTTGCCTGTTGATACAGGTGTTTTTTTTTTATTTTTTTTTATTTTTTTTTTTTAATGTTTCTATATATGTTGTATAGGTATTTAGGTGCGTATGTATATCACATCATTCGTTTTGTACTTGTGTTGCAAGTCGTCTTTTCCTCTCATTTAGTGTTCGTATTTGTGTGTTAGTTTTTTGAAGCCACTAGTATTTTTTGGTGTTAGTTCGGTGAAAGTCATTGTAGTCTCTGAGTGGGATTGCCGTAGATTCGGAGAATTTGTCTGGGTTGTCTCTAATGTTGTGGTTGTTGATCGATATACGCTTGTTGGCTTTGTTTCGTTTCCCATGGTATATAATTGGTACGTTGTTTGTGTCTTGGATTAGTCCTCGTCTGTCGCAGTAGATGAATGTTTGGGGGGTAATGTAACCGGTGTTGAGTTGACTTTCTGAGATATTGTCATCCTGATATTGTATTGATTATAGGGTATTGTTTTCGTTTTTTCTGATTTTACTGTAGTAGTCTCTTGTTAGTTAAGTAATATGGTCAATTTTAGGTATATTTGCAAGATCGTAGATTTTTTTGTTAGAGATGTAGTGCCTGAATTCTGTGTGCGCAGATCTGTGTAGGTATAAGCAGGTGCGTTGGCATTTTCTTTCAAATGTTCGAATCTGTTCCATCATAGTGTGGTTTGTGTTCCACCATACTGGTGCTGTATACGTTATTATTGGCCTGACTAGGAGCATGTATATTATGATTTTAGATTTTTTTTCTATGTGTTTGTTGTAGAAAATGGCGCTGTTGGCTTGGAATGCTTTTTTCGCTTTTTCTAACTGTTTTGTGATGTGTACGTTACCTCGTTGGAGGTGGTCGAGATGAAGACCGAGATATTTAACAGCTTTGTTGTGTGGGATAGGTGTTTTGCGGTTGTTTTCGGGGTTTGTTATATTAATTTGAAATGTTTTGTGACCATCTCTATTTTTTGAGTTAATGTTGTGGAGTGGTTTTCGGAATAGTATTGTTTCGGATTAAGTTGCGTTTAGTCGGAGATTCCATTCAATATAGGTTTTGCTAATTGTTTCGACTGTCTCCTCGAGTTCAGAGCGGATTTTGCTAACTGAGTTATTTGCTGTGTAGACAATTATGTCATCTGCAAATGCAATTGCTTGGGTGTTACTATTGATCGTATTTGTGTTTTTGGTGTTAAGTATGTCGCAGGTGAAAATATTAAAAAGGATGGGGGAATTGACAGTACCTTGTTGAAGTCCTTCTTTTATTGTGAACGTTTTCGAAGAGGTCATTGCACCGTCCCATGTCACAAATGTTTTATCAGTGATCATGTCGTAAATCAGATAAATCAACCATGCCGGGAAACGTTTTTGTGGAGTTTGTGTAGCAATCCATTGATCCAGACTGAATCGAATGCTTTTTCTAAGTCAAGTAATGCTGCGCTGATAAGGTGACTTTTATTTATTTGTGTGTTTAGATCATGTAAGAGGTTGTGGATTGCGTGAGTTGTGGAGTGTTTGTTTTTGAAGCCGTATTGTCTGTCTGGGATTATGTTGTTTTTTTTGCAGATTGCCGTGATTTTTCTATTGATAATAATTTCGAAGACTTTACTAATGCTCGGTGTGAGACTGATTGGCCGGTAGCTGGATGGGATGTTAGGGTTTTTGTCTTTTTTTAGTATAGGTAAAATTTTTGCTTTTTTCTAACAGGTTGGGAAATAGTTGTTGTTTATTGCATTGTTGAATAGAATAGTTATTGTTGTAATCATAGATGCGGGTAGGTGTTTAAGGATGATGGGGGGAATTTGGTCTAGTCCGGACGAAGTTTTGTTCGGGAGTTTTTTCAGTATTTCTGCTACTTCGGTTATGGGACAGAATAAATTAATTTCCTCGTGGATGAGGGTAGGGTTTGTGGCTCTGTTTTCGGGATTGAAGTTAGTGTGTGTGATGTTGTTTGTTCTTCTGTTGATATGTTCGTTTTTGATTTGGTTTGCCGTTTGGTCGGCAGTTCTTTTGACTTGTGTGTTGATATTGAGGTGTCTGGGTGTATTAATTGTTTCGTAATGTGCGCCGATTATGTTAAGTTTGTCGGTTTGGTCGGTGAAGGTGAGGTAATTGTTTTGTTTGTGTGCTTTGTCAATGTCGCAGTTACTGTTTTGTAGAATGTAATGGTTATTTTCGTCTACGTGAATGTCGGCTATTTGAATTTGTTTTCTAGGCCTTAGTAGTCTGTTAATTTGCGGAAAAAATGAGTCGTTATGCCAGTGGTTAAATTGTTTGAATTTTTTCGTCCAGAATTTTTCCGAGGCTTTTTTGAATTCTTGGCTTTTTTTTGATTTTATTATATTAAGTGAGATTTTGATTATAATAGAAATCTGTCTTCTGGCTAAGGGGTCGTGTTTGTGCAAGTTGTGTAGTGATGTGACTAGTTTAGATTTAATTTTTTGTAATTTTTTTGTTTTTTTGTTAGTGTATTTGAGGACACTGTCTTGTGGTTTGAAGATGGGTGTTGTATTTTGTATCGTGTTTTTGATGTTGTCGATGATGACTGAAAAGTTGTTATCAATTTCTTCGATACTTAGGTTAATGTCGTCAGGTATTGTAATTATGTGTGTGTTTCGTAAATTGTTAGTGAATTTGGTCCAGTTCGTTGCTTTATAATTGTATCTGGGGGTTGGTTCGGCTGGTGTGTTTAGGTATGGGAATTCAGCCGTTGTTTGTACAGTGAATGTTATTGCATTGTGGTCACTGTCATATGGTAGTGTGTTAATTTTGTCGTTCGTCTGATCAGTTATTTGTAGTCTAGCGTCTATAAGGCAGATGTCCAGGAATGATTGATCGTTTTTGTATGTCGGTTCGATCGGTGTGTATATTTTTAATTTGTGTCTTAGTCCGTTTTGTGTATCCCATCGGGCAAGGAATCCGCCTCGTGAGTTGTTATTACTGTCACCCCATTCGGTCCGTCTCGCGTTTAGATCACCCGCTATTATATAGAATCTGTTGTCCAGGTGTAATTTAAGTTTTTCGAACAGGTAGTTAAGTTCGGTTATGAATAAGTTTCTGCTATCACTCCGTGCGTAAATGCTGATTATGAAGAGTCTTTCTGTTCCTGTTGTTTTGAGTTCAATTATGCAGTATTCAATGATTTCATTGTTCGCAGAGGATGGTGTGTTAATTGATTCAAATTGAATTCTTTTGTTAATTAGGATTACCGTTCCTCCACATTGCTTTGAGTTTGGGCGATCTTTTCGAATTAGGTTATAGTCTTTGAACGCGAATTTGTGTCTGGGGTTGAGCTTGGTTTCAGATATGAGTATGATGTCGTGGTTGTGTGTTTTAGTGAATTCTAGTAATTCATATCTGCGATGGTTGGCAATAATTGAGTTGACATTTATTGCTGCTATTTTTAAGTGGGTGAGTTCAGTTTGTGTGATGGCCATGGTTGGTTAAGGTTTTATGAGGGTGTTTAGGATAAAGTCATTTTTTTTGAGTTTTCTTCGACTCGTTTAGAGATTGTACTAATTTGTTCAGCAATCATGATGGCTATATCTGTTTTAAGGTCTTTTACCCAGTCTAGTTGTTGGTTAGATTTCTGGTCGTTGTTGTATGTGGGTGGTGGTACTTGAGAGTTCGTCTTCTAAGCTGATTGATTTGCTTTGTTGTAGCGGTGCGTCTGGGATGGATCAGGTGTTGGTTGGTGTTGTGTTATTTCTGCGTAGGTTGTGTTTGCTCGGATGTGTGATGCGTATTTGGTTATTCTGTTGATGGTATCATATTGGCGTTGGTGTTGTTGCTCTCTTTTGTTTTGAGCGGCAAATTTGAGGTACGGGCAACCTTTATAAGATGCAGGGTGACCTGTTTCGTTACAGTTAGCGCATCTTAAGCTTTCTTTTCCTACAGTCCCTTCGATGGTGCATTTATTTGGGCCGTGATTTTTCGCGCATTTTACACATCTGTAATCGAGGTGGCAGTTGGAACTGGCATGCCCCAGTCTTAGGCATTTGCGGCATTGGAATAGAAGTGGTTTTTTTCAGTTTTTCCCATCTTATTTTTTGGTATGCTAGTGACTTTATTTTGAAGAGTTCCGAGATTGGGCTGTCGTGTGATAATTGGATTATGTGATGGTGTTTCTTGGGTTGAGCTTTGTTAAAGACAAATTTTGTTAGGCTGATTATTTTTAGGTTTGGTATATTCATGTCGTTGATTTCTTGTTTTATATCGTCGCCAGAGAAGCCAGTGATTCCTTTGATGACGTAGGAGTTTGGTTTGCGGTCTTTTGGTGTAAATGTGTAAAATTTGATTTTTAGGTCAGCGATCGCGGATTTGATTGCGTCGTATTGTGCCATCTACTTAGTAGTTATGATGAATTTGTTATCATCGGATTCTTCGGAGATATTTTTAATGATTACCTCTTTTTTTGAAATGTTCAATGTTGCGAAGAGTGCGATCAGTGTTGGCATATTGGTTTCCGTTATGTAGAGTGGTGGTGGTCTGTTCTTTGTTTTGTTATGTTGTGTTGTGTTCGCATGATGGTCTTCTTCGAGGTTTGTTTCCATTTCGTCATCAATTAATGCTGCGAATTGGTTCCCTAGCGGATCGCTTTGCACTCAATATACACTAAGTTCACACGGTGTACATGCGGCACATCTACCTATAGTATACAATGAGTATACACTCAACAAATTTTCATAAGTACAGCTCACATAAGAACTTTTAAGTTACTTGACAATGAAGGTTTTTTTCATCATTAAAGTATTTATGTATCCAGACCGAAAAGCCTGGAAAATATATGACAGGTCATGCGAACGCTTTTTTGGAGAAAAAAAATCTTCGAAAATTTTCCAAGTTCACTCGAATTTCCAAGTCCGCTGAACAAGAACACATTTTAAGTTTCCGTCTGAGAAAAATTTTTTTACGTCATTGAAATTTAGTACCCATCGACTCGAAATGAGCTGAAACGAATATATATAACTGGACGTTAAAATGTGTTTTCCAGAGTATGGAAAATCTTAGTTTACGCCGTCGAAAAAAGGTAAAGTTCCCCTATGAGAAATTTTTTTTTCGTCTATCGAAGATTGTACCTGTGGACTCAGAATAGCCTGAAAAGGATAGATGACAGATCACGCGAATGCTTTTTTGGAAAAAAAAAACTTCGAAAATTTTCCAAGTTCACTCGAATTTCCAAGTCCGCTGAACAAGAACACATTTTAAGTTTCCGTCTGAGAAAAAATTTTTTACGTCATTGAAATTTAGTACCCATCGACTCGAAATGAGCTGAAACGAATATATAACTGGACGTTAAAATGTGTTTTCCAGAGTATGGAAAATCTTAGTTTACGCCGTCGAAAAAAGGTAAAGTTCCCCTATGAGAAATTTTTTTTTCGTTTATCGAAGATTGTACCTGTGGACTCAGAATAGCCTGAAAAGGATAGATGACAGATCACGCGAATGCTTTTTTGGAAAAAAAAAACTTCGAAAATTTTCCAAGTTCACTCGAATTTCCAAGTCCGCTGAACAAGAACACATGTTAAGTTTCCGTCTGAGAAAAAATTTTTTACGTCATTGAAATTTAGTACCCATCGACTCGAAATGAGCTGAAACGAATATATAACTGGACGTTAAAATGTGTTTTCCAGAGTATGGAAAATCTTAGTTTACGCCGTCGAAAAAAGGTAAAGTTCCCCTATGAGAAATTTTTTTTTCGTCTATCGAAGATTGTACCTGTGGACTCAGAATAGCCTGAAAAGGATAGATGACAGATCACGCGAATGCTTTTTTGGAAAAAAAAAACTTCGAAAATTTTCCAAGTTCACTCGAATTTCCAAGTCCGCTGAACAAGAACACATTTTAAGTTTCCGTCTGAGAAAAATTTTTTTACGTCATTGAAATTTAGTACCTATCGACTCGAAATGCGCTGAAACGAATATATAAGTGTACATTAAGTTGCATCGTTGTTGCGATTATCACAATTCTATATTAACCCTATAATCTATAACCACTTGTGAGATTCATGGACAGGTATTCGCGTGAAGACTGATTATCACAGGCATGACCCGTGGTACGTCACAACGGTCCAACTTAATACCAATTTGCCGAACGGTGGAATGGCTGGAATGATGAGCAATTTTGTTCACGTTTTGGGCCCGCGTTATTCGATCTCAAATCATAGGGCAGGGGGTTGGTTATAAACATTATTCATTAATTATTTATGTTTTTTTTTTATAATTTGCCATTTATTTTTTGGTCAATAATTTTTTTTTCCCTATTTTTTTCTCTCTGCGTCATGGCTCGTTTTCTTTGTTTCTCCCGATACTCTTCAGTTTTCGGTCTTCTTTCATTTTTGAGAAAGACCACCATCCATTTTCTCATATTTTGGGTTGGATCGTGGCTCCTCTTGGATTGTTTTATCCTATGGTTTTTCTGCATTTCGAGGCAAATATCTGGAAAAAACACGAGAATTTCTTTACATTTTGCAACAATTGATTATAGTATGGTCAATATATAAGTCGTCGGCAATAAGCATTTTCGGACATTTAGCTTAATGCCCGGGCATTACGCAAAACTTTGGCAAATAGCTTAACGCACGTGTAAACATCGAACGTTTATCTATTTGCCCGGTACGATTTGTCGTTTTGCCTGATACCCGGACATTACGCAAAATTTTTATTCACCAAATTTGATCCTGGCAATCAGAAATTGTACGTACCAAAATATATAAGTTAACGTTGATCAACTGTAAGTACTTTTAAAGAGTCTCTTATTGTCTACAAATTTCCCCCTGATTCATCACAGTAGCATTCAATGCCGCTGAGCTACAGGAAATTGAAAAAAGTGCCAAGTTTCCTGTGTATTTCAAATGTAAAAACTTTAAAGTTAAAAATAAAGTGGTTCATAATATGAAGAATAATTCCGGGAATAGCACTCCGAACTTGTTCAAACTTGCATGTACAAGTCTTTGAATAATATTTGCTATTACGAACCTGCAATTATTTTATAATCCCTACCAGAAACTTCCACACATTCCGGACGGGAATTACTCCTCTTTTTCAGTATCAAGTGTTTTAATTGATCGGCTGGCCAGTACCCCCTCATTATATGATTGCCCCTTGCCCTCATTTTGTTGGCACTAATAGCCAACATAGCTTCTTGGGCTTTAATGGCGTGCCCACAAATCTTGATCTGAAAGTGTAATTTCTTTTCAATAAAATTTTCTTTTTCAATTAGCAGAAACAATAAGAAGAAATATCAGTCATATTATTCCAGTGATTTCCGATACTAGTGATGGTGAAAATAAAAATTCTAAATCTCACTTCATTTTTCAAGTCAAACTTCTTTAGGTGCGATTAAGCGGTAGCTGAACGCGTTGAGACGAATTTTCGGAGTTCTTTAGGATTTCACATTACAAAATCATATTGAAGTACGGAACAGTTGATGAAAATACATAATAGACTGTACACATTCGAATATAATTATGTATTATTCTATTTCCTTATGTAATATTTTTTTCAAGTAGAAAATTGAATAAAATTACTTACATGATTATCTTTTCCATCCAAAATAGTTTGAGGCGGGTTGTCTATTTTTGATGTATGAATCATATCATAGATTTTTGCAATTATAGACTTGCTGGCTGCCAACAAGTCTGCCCGAAGCTCTTTCCGCGTCAAAGGCTGCGGATTTTCTTCGTTTGGTGTAAACTCCGGAATACCGGAGTTCAGATCATTATCAAAAGACCTCGATCGTGGTCCGGATGTCGTTCGTGATCCAGACCTCGATCGTGGTCCGGATGTCGTTCGTGATCCAGACCTCGATCGTGGTCCGGATGTCGTTCGTGATCCAGACCTCGATCGTGGTCCGGATGTCGTTCGTGATCCAGACCTCGATCGTGGTCCGGATGTCGATCGTGATCCAGACCTCGATCGTGATCCGGATGTCGATCTCGATCTAGACCTCGATCGTGGTCCGGATGTCGATCGTGATCCAGACCTCGATCGTGGTCCGGATGTCGTTCGTGATCCAGACCTCGATCGTGGTCCGGATGTCGTTCGTGATCCAGACCTCGATCGTGATCCGGATGTCGATCTCGATCTAGACCTCGATCGTGGTCCGGATGTCGATCGTGATCCAGACCTCGATCGTGATCCCGATTTGTGCCATGAACTCGCTGGAGACGTATCTTTAGAGTTGCATATTCCAGATAAAATTGCCTATAACATGATTTTTATTATTAAAAAAATAATATCTTGTTATTTCCCATTTTTTTTTTTTGATAGTTGAAAATTCAATGTATATTACTATGATAATGTTAATCGACATTACCACATAAATTTAACAGAAACTGAAATCTAGCAAATCCCAAATTCAGTACAAGAATTTACAAAAAAATAGTATCCGAACACTTTTTTTGAATGATTACTATAGTATTTGTTAATTAAATGAGAGTATAAAAAATAACACATGAGGTTTTCAAAATGTACAGATTTTTTGCGATACAATATTCAGCTCATCGTGAATTTTAATGACATATTCAGGAGAAATAGTTATGAAAAGTATCAATTTTATGATAAGCCGACACAAATCAATGTAATCAAGTTTCTTGTATGATAATTTTTTCCAAAAAACAATATTATTCAACAATCAATATTATTCATTAATAAGTGTTGAAAAAAAATTGAATGTCAAGTTACATTTGTTTTTAATAATATAATATATAATTCGAATATTAGTTATCAAATTTTGGATTTCAACTTTATATGATTGACGTGCACTACCATTCGTTGAATAAATTAATTGAAAATGTCCATATAATCGTTTGTTTGAAAAAGTGAGATGACCTTAAATAGCATATATTTATGTATAAGTACAATTTGAAACAACAATTTTTTGCTTGATGAAATTTCAATTAGGTTTCGTTTTAAACATATCAATTAACAAGACAGAACTAATATCGTTGATCAGAAAAATTCCTCAATATTGATCTAATCGTAATTATTCTTTATTTTGTTGACATGAATGCTAAATATATTAGGCTTACAACTTTGCGCCCGCCGTTTTTTTTTGTTGAGAATTTGAGGCGTAATTGTGAAAAAATGGTTACATAGTTATGATTCAAAGTATTATCCATCGCTGGCCACTACTTTGCCCTATCTTTCGGATAGCATACGAATAAACGCAATTAATGCGCTTGAGCCGAGCATTGAAAGATAAACGGCCGCAATACAAGAGACACGACAAAGTAATTTTACAGCACGATAATGCTGGACCTCACGTTGCGAAAGTGGTCAAGACATACCTCGTTTGAAATGGGAAATTCTACCTCACCCGCCGTATTCTCCAGATGTTGCTCCGTCTGACCACTATTTATTTCGATCGATGGCACACGGCCTGGCTGACCATCACGTCCATTCTTACGAAAAAGTTGAAAAATGGATGGGTTCATGGATCTCGTCAGAAGATAAAAAAAAATTTGGCGCGTGACGGCGGGGAGCAATTGCTAGAATTTTGTGATTTTATACACAGTAAGTGATACTACAGCAGATGTAAAAAAAAATCGACTAATTAAAATAGTGCACCCAGCATAAGAGTGCCGAATTCCGTGTTGACTGGACTAGTTGGCGAGTTCACGCTCTCTGTGCAACAGTGTCGCGCGTCGCCGCGGGGCTGCCTGTGCAGCCTTTGACAAATGCCGCTGCACGCGCCGCCGCCGTGATTTCGATGTTTCTATCATTCATTTGACAATTCACTTTCGTCAATTTATGGACGTGATTTCCTAGTGATATTATTTTGTGTCTTTCAATTTATGAAACAAGTTTCGGATGAGTAGGAAGATGGATTTAGGTATTCTTTACCGTAAACTAAGTATATGAAGCATACAGTGCAGCTTATGCTGATAAAAAAAAAACTCTACTAGAGGAAGTTAACATTTTATAGAGAAGTTTGAAAATTCGTGATGAATACCTTTACAGATTCTGCTACCGATTTTTCCTGGTGTAGAGCTTTTTGAATTTTCGCTTTCTTCCTTTCGACTTCTGTCGGGCTGAAAGTCAACCTTTTTTTGATTTTAATTCTGTTATTAGTTTGAGCTTTCACTAGCTCATCCTTTGTATCTGGAAATATGCCATGAAATTATAATAACCGAATTTGTTAGTGTCAAAAGTAATATAAATTGTCTATGAATTTTCTGACCACCAAACGTTGTAATTTTGATAGGCACAAAATGTCGGTTTTCATCCCTCATAAAAAAAACTTTCTTCAATAGTGGCGGTTGGTTTCCAGTTATGCAATAATATTTTTTTTCTCCATTTCTCATAAAATAAATATAGCTGGATGGTACAATTGAAACGTCATCATAACCATCCAATTTCGAAATTAAGGCAAATTTTTTTATTTTCATAACCTATGCACAATTAAAAAAAAACTTTTTGGCAATATTACATTTACAATTGATATAGTATCTAATTGAAATATTTATTATGAGACGTAAAATTCAGACAAACAGAACTATTTAGAATTACGAAAAAAATTTGACAAGCAATATATTTTTAAAACTTACTGCTAATTCCGTTGCTTCCATTGTTGCTGGTACGATATAACTGTACAAATCGGTTCAGTATTCAACTAAACAACATGCACTTAGTTTGTTCATCAAAGGCTAGCGCGGTATCCGACGTGCGATTTCGGTAGCGGCGCGTGCGGAACTAACGCCACGCATGCAACGTGCAGGGTTCACGCGCTGGGGAGTAGAATAACGAATAGTCCAGTCATTCTATCCAAAATAACGGCTGAGAAATGCAAATGAACCGAGAAAGCTAATTTTTTGATATTGTCTAGACAGGGCTTAGAGAAGCTTAACTTGAAGTTTCGACCAAGATTTCATATGAGCATTTTCCGCCATGTTGAAAAAACCAAAAATTTTGTTTTTTAGCAATAGCTCGACTCTTCGCCGTGATACGGAAATTTTTATGGAATACTTTCTTGTTGTTTTTTCTGTGTTCTACAATTTGAGTTATATACATTTTTTACTTACCGTTGATTTTTGTTGAGATATCGAACGAGAAAGTGACAAATTAAGAGATTGAAACTGGTTTTTTGCTGTTTTCTTCTTTCACGTCATACATATCGGAAAAATGTCTGTTATCAAACTTGTAGATCATGCTGATATCTACAATTTCATTATTTTTACATTCTATTCTGAGTCAACAGGTACAATCTTCGACAGACGAAAAAAAAAATTCTCAGAGGGGAACTTTACCTTTTTTCGACGGCGTAAACTAAGATTTTCCATACTCTGGAAAACACATTTTAACGTCCAGTTATATATTCGTTTCAGCTCATTTCGAGTCGATGGGTACTAAATTTCAATGACGTAAAAAAATTTTTCTCAGACGGAAACTAAAAGTGTTCTTATTCAGCGGACTTGGAAATTCGAGTGAACTTGGAAAATTTTCGAAGTTTTTTTTTTCCAAAAAAGCATTCGCGTGATCTGTCATCTATCCTTTTCAGGCTATTCTGAGTCCACAGGTACAATCTTCGATAGACGAAAAAAAAATTTCTCATAGGGGAACTTTACCTTTTTTCGACGGCGTAAACTAAGATTTTCCATACTCTGGAAAACACATTTTAACGTCCAGTTATATATTCGTTTCAGCTCATTTCGAGTCGATGGGTACTAAATTTCAATGACGTAAAAAAATTTTTCTCAGACGGAAACTTAAAATGTGTTCTTGTTCAGCGGACTTGGAAATTCGAGTGAACTTGGAAAATTTTCGAAGTTTTTTTTTTCCAAAAAAGCATTCGCGTGATCTGTCATCTATCCTTTTCAGGCTATTCTGAGTCGATAGGTATAATCTTGTACGGAGAAACCAAAATTTTCCTGAGACAAAAAAAATCTTTGGACTTGGAAGAAAAATTTACGGTGAGACTGGGTGTAAGCTTAGTGTATATGAGGCACATATACACTGTGTGAATTGAGTGTAAATTCTGAGTGTCTTTAGTGTATCTCTTATATACACTAAATTTACCCACAACTCAATCCTAATTTACACTGATACTCATTTTACACTGAATATACACGAGTTTACACGGTGTATACGGATCCGCCAGGGACAATTGTCTTGCCAAGACAATTGTCTTGGCTTATTGTGCTTGTTTGTTGTTGTTGCTTTCTTTTGGCAGGGTTTTTGGGTCTTTCCCAGATTTCATCTTGCTGCTGGTGTGCGTTGTCGGCTTGGTCGGCGCTTGATGTAGAAGCGGTATATGTCGTAAGTCGTAATCTTTTTGCACCTATGTTAGGGGCGACCGTGGTCTTCCTTGTCGGCGGGTTACGACCGCTGATGATTCGTCGGTATTGACGGTCGAGATCGTATGAACTCAGGTGTCTTCGCGGTGTGGTGCTGCTTTCGTTGAGTGTGGTGGTTCTGCGCACGTATTGTGCGCGTTGATTGACTCGGTTTGTTTTGCTCCGTTGGGCGCCGCCATCTTGGCAGGCCTCTGGTGTGGTGTTGACCAATCCAGAGCCTTATTTTTTGGTCTGTTTAAGCCGTTAAGATGTTCTTTACCTTGTTTGGGTTACTTTATGGTGTCCAGTGGTGGGGTGAACCGTATTTTGATTTGAGATGTTTATATTTAGCTCTATGACTGTTTGAAAACTTTCATAAATTGCGGACAGGCGCACGCGTGATACGCGTAGGACGCTGGTCCGAGAACTCGATGAATATTCCCATGCATGCCCACGCATGTGTCATATTAGATATGACATATAGTCATTCACGATCATACAATTTTCAATACGACCATGTATGCATCATATACGCCCATAAATCCATCATACATGATTGTATCTGTCTACGCACAACGGTTTTTTCACGGAAGTATTATTGGGAATTGCATTCTGTATTTAACAAATTTGATACATTCTCCCAAATGCCGAAGAAACCTGCGTAGTTTTAAGTGATTTCAAATATCGTTTCCAGATGAAGTTTATCTTCATTTATTCATAAGCCTACATATGTATATTTAATACAGTGAAATGTATTTATCCTGTAAAATTATTAATTGTGGTTTATTTTTTGTCAAATAAGTGAATATATTTTGTGACGTTCATATTAATGTATTTTGCTCGCTGTTGTTGATGTATATTATATCTTTGGTAGTTCAATCACATGTGAGTCCCAGACGACATAAGTCCTATTTTCCAGAGGTGCCCGAGACTTGATAGTTGAATGTTTTTCAAATATATACAACAAATAGACTAGATTCCTGACAAAAAATAATTCTATGATTCGAGATTGTTTCGTGAAAAATGTTCAACATTACTGATTTTTCCCTCCGTCAAGCTCAAACTAGACTGCCGTGATAACACCTATGTATTGATTATGGCGATGTGTCACGCGATAAATGAATAATAAAATTGGTCACTGGCTCGATGTTGCAGTCAGAAGTTATAGCACGAATCTATGCTGAAGTGGGTCCAATACGAGCGCAAAGAAACGGCTATATTTAAGTTCGTTCGGAGTGCTTTAATGGAAAATATGGCTCATTTTACTGGTGAAAGATTCGTGCCGGGATGGAAGGGGTTCGCCGTATTTAATTAAGCCCCGAGGCTTGCTTGATCGAGCGTCAATACGGAGTGGTTCTCATTCGATTCGGACGTCGTCCACGGACTGTTTCGAGATATCTTACAAGTTCTGTCATCCACGATCGTTCAGGTTTTTAATTAAATTTTTTTTTCTCTCCTGTTTCAGGAATTGCTACCAGAAATACTCGATTTCTATTCGCATAACGCAGGTGAATTTTAACTGGATGCATCGATCCGCGAACGGGGAGAATGTGGTAGTGGTGGTCATTGACTCGTACATTATTAATTACTATTTAAGACCAAAAAAATCGAAAATTCAATTTGTGCAGTGATCGATGCGATTCAACTGTCATTTAGAGCGATTGCCCACTGCAACAGGTTTTGTGCGGAGCAGAAATAAAAATGTATCTCTCTCGTGCTATGTGATATATGACTAATGTCACGTATCACAGCTCTCAATGCTGCAGTTCCAATAATTTTTCACTATACTATGATTTTTGTATATCCGCGTTCGTATGTAGCAATCAGCATAGTTTTCTGTGACCCGCAAACATAAGACACTGATTGCGCAGTTCAAATTGTGTTGCATGAGTCACGTGATCGTACTGGTTTACAGACACTTATCCTCAATAGTACGCAGCATTGAGATCTACATTGACTATGGTCTTATATACAAGTCTGGAAACTCGACTATTTTTCAGTTGTGGGGGTGACTTGGCTAATAATACCCGTTTTTTTAGTAGTGTTACCGTGAGAATCGTTGCAATTCAGGAGTTTTCTAGAGGCTCATGCGCCTTTATTTCATGAGACAAATACTGACGCTTTTAACTTTCGGGAATAACCATGAAAAATATTCGATAGGAAATGAATAAGATGTTATGGAAACATGTTGATGTTGATGAAACATGTATGCATCACAAACCCTATTCCGCCATATCCAAATTTGTAAACATCATTCAGAACACCGTTGGCTATAATGGGGGCTAGAACTAAGATCTTTCAACAAAAACTTCGTATATTTTAGATCGAAAAACTAATATAGGGGGCCTGTTCTTGGAATTTGTCTTAAAAAGTGCATCATTTCTTCAATTTTCATTTTTTTTCATTTATTCTGTAAAGTTTTCGTATGATAATGAGGTTGTAGGATGTATTAGCTATCAAGGTCGACGAAGAACGAGCTGCTACTTGAATTCACAAGGAAGAAAATCACTCATATATTTTTCAATTTGCGGATACACATACGAAATCCAGTATTTTTTTTCTCTGGGCACAATAATAGAAACTTGAGTCGGGCACAACAACTTTGCTTTTCCACCAAGATTGGAATCCCAGTTAAATTTAAATTCACGGCTCAATTTTGCGGATAGGTTTCAATTCTTTCTGTTGGGAACGTCACCGTCGCGTGTTGCTCACCTGCCGGCTAGCGAAGAACTCACCTTCAATTTATAACTCGCGCTTATAACTAAATTACAAAGTTGAACCCTGGTTACTTTACAAAGACTCGAAATCAACGTTTCGTGCCAATGATTGGTATAATTGCACATGTAGTTCAGGAACATCACTTCACGAACTAAACAATGGAACAAAAAAAATAATTTTAACTAACTTGTCGACGAGTGCCGTCCTAGGATGACTCGCTATTGTCAAGTTTACAGGTAATAAGGCAATCTCTGTGATGAGCCTCAGATGAAACCGAGGTCGCAGTTTCTAACCGAACAGTACGAACTTTGGAGGTACTGCCGGGAATGCACTCAACGGTTCTACCAAGTAGCCATTGTGATGGCATACATTTGGAACTCTCAACCGTATAATTTGACCATGCTTCACCTTATTTTGATCAGTTTTACATTTCGTTCGCTGCTGTTACGATTGGAAATAGTTAGTTGACCATCTGTGCCAAAAAATTTCGAAGCACTGCGGGATCAGTTTCCAACGTGATAGTCCACTCATTGGTATCTGAATAAAAGAGGGCTGAGAAACCGTCACCAGGCGCTCGCATACCAAAAAAAGACTCGAAGTTGGAGCTTCAAAGCTTTCAATATCATCCTTCAGCAGTTCGATAGGGCGATAGTTACGAACCCCTTTGATTTGTCAAATTGAGGTGGACAACTCTTCAAAAGTTGTAGTTTTGTCTTTCTAAACTTTTTTCAAATGTATTTTCACGCCACGCACTCCGACTTCTCACAACCCACGACAATGTGGAGCCGCTGGGGGATTGCTGTTCCAAACAATTCAATCATCGGCCAATAATTTCTCAAATTAGATACTTGAACAGGAATTTTCAAATGTATTTTTCAAATCTTTTTTTGCACCGCAAAAATTCGTACCACAGTCGCTGTACATTCTGTCCGGTAGTCCACGTCGGGAGATTAAGCATTTGAATGCTGCTATGAACGCATCAGTAGAATAATCTGACATTACTTCTACATGACGAGCTTCAACTGCGAAACAAACAAATAATGCGACATGGCTGCTTTTCGGAACGAGTGGTCCCCTTTGAAGTTTGGAGATTTTTTCGCAAAAAACTGGCTTTGTAAATGCTTAATCACCAGGTCCTCGGCTAAATTCATTTCAGTAGCTGTAATGAGTTGAGATTGAACAGATCGTTTACGCACTTTGGATTTTAAAATTTCCGTGAACTTGAACACGTACGCTGAAGCTCGAAGGATTTTAATCCACGTTGAACATCTAGCATATGAAGAAGTAAGTTCATTTAACGTTAAATAGGTCAAATTCATTATGAGTGGTTTTTTTCTCTCCAGATCGGTACCTGAATTTAGGTCAAGCAATGTTTCAGGCCATTGTTCGCTTGATTCGGACAACCAGCATGGTCCATTCCACCACTGCGAATTATCGACAAGAGTACTGGCCGAAGTACCGCATGATACAAGGTCAGCTGGGTTTCTCCTGGTCGGAGCGTGTCTCCTTGATTAGAGAGAAGAGATTGAATTTCCGATATTCGAGTGGCAATGAATGATTTACATTTTGATGAATGATTTGATAGAGTGACTTTTGACTGACTCCCTCAAAGTGCAATAATTATTGAATTGTTTGAACGAACAAACCACAGATAGAGAACTGCTCCATGTGCAGTTTGAGATGCATCTGGCAACACATGTAGTTCTACAGATTTTATGTTGGGAAATAATCCTGTACATCGCGGAATAGAAATTTTTGTAACGTCGTATAGTGATTCCGAATAGCAAGTTAGTAATTGTACAAATAGTTCTAGTAAGGTATCATCCCATGCGTAGTTTTCTCGAAACAAATTTTGTATGTATCGTTGGCCGATAATAACGATGGAAGAGATCCATCCAAGTGGATCGAATGCTTGAGATATCAACAAAAGCGCGATACGCTTCATGATTTGTTCGGGTCGTGTAAGTGATATCTTGAAACGGAATGAGTCGTCGTTCGAGTTCAACTGTTTGCTGAGAATTTTCACGTTATCGCTGTCACCAGTTGACGCGGTTCATGCGATCCCATGGTCCGCCGGATCGATATCCTCCGAGAAAGATTTTGAATCACTCGTCCATTTTCAGGCTCCAAACTTGCACTTGCCAGCAAGGTATTTATTTCATTTCTACGAGCACGCGCCTCTTCTCCAGAGTGCGCTCCAAACAAACTGTCATCGACGAATACATCATGCGAAAGTATTTCTGATGCAGGAGGGATGGCCCCTCTTTCATTCTCGACGAGTCCTTTTGAAATACGGAGTACTACGAACGGCGCTGATCGCGTACCGTACGTGGTGGTTAACTATTGATACGTATCGATTGAGACATTTAAATCATCGTGATGTAGGATAAGTTGGCAATCTAGATTATCTGGATGTTGTGAAATGTTCCTAAACATTTTCTCTAAGTCAGCGGTACATCCGATTCGATATGACCGCCAATTGATTATTAAGATTGGAAGATCAGTCTGTAATGCAGCACCTTTATGAAAAAAATTATTGAACGATCTTGCGTGAGACGATACAGCGGATGTATTAGGTATGGCTCACATTTTTGTGGTCTGAATTTCTTTTCAAAAGATGAAATGATGTAAAGAGTGAATGAGTTTGCAGCCTAGGTTCGTTGAATTTAAATTGTTATCAATGCGGCGCATATGTTTCATGCGGTCGTATTAGAATGTTGCCGCAACACACCCTCAGTTTTGTAGTCGGCTCCTCCAATTTGATATTCACACGATTTACCTTACCGACACATATTAACGATTTATCGATCATTCGCTAATTATCGATAATTATTCCACGCAAGATTCGTTACAGACACACATACCGTCCCCTTTTTTTCTCACGTTACCCACGTTGTGGCGAGAGTCAAACGATGAAGGCGTATGACAATGATCATGCGGCGATGACGTCATCGTGGTCGTCTTGCAAGTTGGAACCTGTCGGTCTCTTATGTGTATCATGTTCCATAGCGTTCTCACGGAATCTGATGAGATAAGAAAGACTCAAGGTCTTTCCAGACATTTCTACAGACTTGTAACACTGATCTGGCTTACGATTTTCAGCATTTTTCCCCGAGCTACGAGAGTTCTCGGAGTCATCGCATTAGAATAACGATGGACTATTATTCGAGATGCGGTAACCCCTTTGCTGGAATCTTCCATCACGATCGTTGTTCGAAACGAAGTTTCGAGATGAGGACTTCGATCAGATAAATATGTGAGAGAATATTCTAAAAGCTGCAAATTAGTGGGAAGGATGTAGGACTATAAAAGAGAGAGGATGTCACATCTGCACATCATTGAGCAGTTATTTCTCAAATGAGTCTGAACACTCTGAAGCAACGTGAATTGCGTATACAAATTGAGCTTTGGTTGAAAGTTTTGAAGAAGTTGAACACTCGATTCAAGCAAGATCAAATGTGTATATCCTCACAAAAAAGGTTGGAAATATAAGTTTAAAATGAATAGTGGAGGGAGTCTGAAGGAAGCCTGGCAAAATTCTGATCTCCATATTACAATCATCAAAATATATCGTGGATTTCACTAAAATCCACAAAGTTGGTCAATTGGAATAATATCTACCAACGAAAAAATTGAAAGATCTGGAAGTATTCAAAGATCTTCAAATCACAAACTTGCGTCAAGTTGAGACTAAATACGGCATCAGAATAATAGTCGATGTGGAAGAGAGTTACTCAGTATTTGCACCCGCTTTGATGGTGTAGATCCTGAATGAAGATGGTGATCTCGGGCGAAAGATGATCGAAACACGTGAAGAGAATAGATGCGCTTCAGATGCGCTACCTCGGTGGAAAATATGATCAAATTGAATTCAATTATGTATAACTAATTTTCTTTCTGAATAAAATGTTGACCATGTATTTTGTAACCCTATTTCTTTTTTGGAACTCTTTGTCCGCTCATCCTATAAAAGGGTTTCCTCCTCAACATAGAGCGATCATTTAATATTCAACTGTGTTTATATTAAGCAGTGAATAAAGCAGATCAACGATGGATTCCGATAAGTGTTTGAAACTCATTGATATAATGGACAGGGCTTACAAACTTCTGAAAAATGAACTGTCACCGATGGTCATTGAAAAATGAATTAAAATTGGTACACATAATATTCGACTATTGAATACAATTTTGAAAAGTGCTTCATCGGTTGGAGATAAAACAAAACTATTGATAACAATTGGCATTTTAAAATCATCAACGGCGAAATTTCAACAATCTCGAAAAACTGGTGCGGGTGTACGAGGACAAAGAAGAAGAAGCGATCGCGTACAATGGCAAGATTTGGAAACTGCTTTCAAGGGACAAATTAGAACGGGAGCTATTGTGAATTCGCTTCACAAGGATTTGTCAAAGTTTCTGGAAGATGAGCGAAACTTGGCAGTCGCAAGATTGAAAAACGCTTTGCGAAAAGAAAGAAGTTTGAGAGTGAACGTCATCTCATCCTGTAAATTCAGCACTCAGAAGGATGACGGAATTATTGAAGAAATCAAATCTTTCAACACCATTAACACAATTATACTCGAGTCGACGAATTTCGATGAATGGTACGAGGAGACCGTGAGGGAAAACTGGAAGTGAAAGTCGAAGACTTCCAGGAAAAAAATTCCGGCTAGTCGTTGATCGACATTATAAATCAGTGAATATCAACAAATACGTATCACTGCACGTCATCCGGTGCAACTACTTGTTAATGCTCGTTGAACGGAAAATATTCAACATTATCTGTACTTTCGAGTAATTTTTTCAGAAACTTGTACTTTGGTTGGTTCAACGACTTTGAGTAAATATAGATATTTTCAAATCTCAATCCATTCCGATGTGTTATGAGAGTTAGCAATGCATTAGTTTTCCCGCAGTTTGACGGTCCACAGAATACCGCTTGTACACTATTTGGCAGCAAATCACCGCGTCACTTTTTATCCTATACACTCTGCTGAACAAATCTAGCGAAATTCATTACAGGTATCTTGACCGACTGCGTCTTGAACCTCATCTTGAGTTAAGCTGACGCTAAACAGTATGAATATCAAGTTTATAAAGATTAATCTTCAGTTACACCCAGGATGTTGAAATGATTGTGTACGAATCAAAAACAACCGGTCGAAAGCGAACTGCGAAAAAGAAGCGTCGCTGTAAAAAGAGTTTATTCAATAAAAGTATTAACAATCTACCAGTAGAATTGCATTTATCCGAGTATCAATACTGCGGTCCCGGTATGAAATTAGGGAAGAGGTTAGCCCAAGGTGATCTAGGTATAAATCCCCTTGACGCAGCCTACAAGGAACACAATATTGCCTACTTGAAAAATCGAGAAAACCTTGAAGCTAGAAGTGTGGCAGATAAAGTCTTGGCGGAAAAAGCTTGGCGACGGGATCTCGCTAAAGACGCTAATTTCAGTAAAAAAACTGCCGCTTGGGCTGTAACAAACGCGATGAAAGCCAAGGTAAAGCTCGGAATGAGTGTCCGAAACCCAAGATTGTGTTGCGGAACGTTGTCACCGAAGTCAAGAGGTCTATGCTTCGGGGTAACACTGGTCTGACTATCATCAAGTCGGCATTGAGAGGTGCACGAGGAGCTGTGAGAAAGGCTGGTGAGTAACGTAATGTACGCACTCCCCGGATTCTTCCTCGACGGCGAAAGTTGGCCGTCTTTCACCATTCCTCGTACCACTCTTCGCTGGGCTTAGCGCTACCGGTGCGTTGGCTGGGGACGCGGCGGGTATTATGAAGGCTGTAAATGATGCCAGCTCTGCCAAGCGACAACTGGAGGAGAGTCAACCTTATAACAAAACTATGGAAGCCATCGACCAATTCTCAACGAGCTAACGTATCAAAACGCGCTCCTGCTGACAAGCTTAGGTCTCAAAGTCAAAACCATTGGGAAAGGAATTTTTGCAAAGTCAAACGTAGATTTTTCTGCATTTGCTTCGTGAGCTGTATACCATGGAGGGGGAAGTATCAAGTATGTAGAGACCCGTTATCTTTGACGAATCCATCGTACAATATGAAATTCATTCACACATGCCATACGCATCATTGGCGTTCAACAACAGCGATGAGATTCGAAGGCCGACGGAACTGCGGCGGTCTCGACTCTCGTCAACAACGCTGTTGGCCACTTGTTCGAGGAAGTGCGATATGAATTACACGTCGTAGAAATTGATATGAGTAGGAACGTTGCACGCACAAGTCTTATGAAAGGTTATGTTTCTCTCACCATTAGTCTGTCGCAAAATCGGCTTCTAGAGATCGCTGGGTGGCTTGATATGGTTGCAATTCAAAAATGGACAGATTTTGAACGTCATTTCGATGTATGTTTGCCGCAGAATTTGATATTTGGTTTTGCAGAAGACTATCGTGCAACCATCGTCAACGGGAAGCATGAATTAATTTTGAAACGTTCGAAGATCGATGTAAACGCGATTTTCAAGATTGCAGATGAACAATTTGAAATGCAGATCGCTAAAGTCTGGACTGTTTGGACTGTCAAGACGTCAATTCAGTTGGAGAAGCCTCGACACGTGATGCTTGGTTTCCAAACTGTTCGGAAGAACAACGCGACTAAGAATGCTAGCCATATCGATCATTGTAATACCACTGATGTTGAACTGTTTTTAAACTCACAATGCTATCCATATGGCAATCTGAACCTAGACATAAGTCACAATCAGTATGCTTTACTGTATGAGATGTATGCAAACTTGCAAGTCTCCTACTATGGCAAGGATCCCGAACCATTATTAAAGTAGTGTGAATTTCTACAGTTTGCACCTTTGTTCATCATTGATTGTTCGAAGCAGAACGAGAAACTCCAGTTTGGACCGGTGGATATTCGTCTCGAGTTTGAAGCGAAAGATAATTTCCCTGCCGATACGTCGGCATACTATTTGATTGAACATGATTATAGTTGAATATAACCCTATAAGTAGTGGGGTGAAAAAATTGGTATGAAAGCGCCTCAACCACGGTTATGAAAATGAGTCTCATTCACAATGGAGTTCATAGTTGATCTACAAGGTTTCAAAGTATCGCGAATTGTCTTTAGAGTGAAGGAGCTAGCCTTCATTCTTCTTGATGACGACGAAGAGTACCCGTCAACCTTCTTATTTCAATCGGCATTCGACAGGGTTCGATTGCCGGCTTGGCAGAAGAGTGAGAATTTGTGGTTGGAGCGAAATTTTCATGGTTCATCGTGAGATTCTGGCGATGTACACTATAACGATATCAAATTGATTCTCACAAGTATATCACATCACGGCGCCAAGATCTATGTGAAGGGACTACAGAAGAAGGATTAGCTGCATTATAAATGTTTGGGAAATACTCATTGCTGAATAATCGATCTGACGGATCTGGGGTGCCCGTCGTTAGAGAAATTGAGGAAAACAGCGGGAACTACCTGCTGTACGCATCATGATCTATGGAATGCCCACTGTGCTGCTCAAAAGGTGAAACTGCATCAAAATTCGCTGTGGAAACATCGTTTCACAAACCTTGATATCGACGAGCTCGGTGTACCAATGCCATGAATCTGTATCCGAATTGATTTCTGGATATTTTCATGAATATAGAACAATTTTCTCTTCCTGAACATGTGTCTAAATCCTTGGAACTGTTTTATCTTTACATCTTGCAGCTTCTCGAGTATATATCATCATTTTGAATCACTTTCATAACTATGTGCATTTTTTTTCTGCGTATTCGAGAGGGTTGAACGGGAGTATAAAATAAATGGTAATTGTATTTGGTAGAAACGTCTGGAAATACTTTGGGTCTTCCTCATCTCATGAGATTCCGTGACAACGCTATGGAACGTGATATACATAAGAAACTGACAGGTTCCAAGTTGCAAGACGACCACGATGACATCATCATCGCATGATCATTGTCATACGCCTTCATCGCTTGACTCTCGCCACAACGTGGATAACGTGAGAAAAAAAGGGGGACGCTAATTGTGTTTGTAACAAATCTTGCGTGTAATAATTATCGATAATTTGCGAATGATCGATAAGTCGTTACCATGTGTCGGTAAGGTAGAGCGTGTGAATATCAAACTGGAGGTGCCGAATATCAAATTGAGGGTGGGTGGTAGCAACTTAGAGGTGTGTGACGGGAAATTAAGGGTGTGTGGTGGCAACATTGAAAGCGTGTGACGTTAATTTAAGGGTGATTGGTGTCAACTTGGGGGTGTTTGACGTCAATTCAAGAGCATGTGACGTCATCCGTGTCGATAACAACGCCATCTATGTTGGTAACAGCACCATATGTCAGGCGATTGACGCCATTACATCGGTAACAGGGCCATCTACCCACCGAACTTTCCGGATGGGTGTTGGAGTGGGTGGTCGGTAAATTTTGGTGCAGGCATCTGCATGCCGAAACCCTCTTGTTCATCTACTCATATTTCCGCATGAATTCAGAATACATACGCTGATGATTCGGATTCAATGCGAGACGCTTTTCTCATATTTGAAACGCTGGTTGCGCAAGAAAGCGCGTATCCCATATTGGTAACGGAAGTTCGGTGTTTAAGGGATATTTAACTATGTATCTTTTCTCCTCCGAGCGAGTATGAGTTTTACGAAATTGAGTCTCACAGAGTTCATCGTCAATAGACAGTGGTGTCGGTTTCGATACTTCTTCGATCTCGTAGAATTTAAAAAAAAAAACAATGTTGCAATTTATCCGTTACGAGATGCGCATGCATATCAGATTGAACTTGCATCCGTTCACGAGATACGTTGCCGGAGACAACCCAACCGATCACGGTTTGTTGAGCTATCGTTTCATTGGTCACTCCCTTTCTCAAACCGAAGACAATAAGAGATCCGTACAAATTCATACTACGAATGGATTACGGATCATACGTGGTAATTTTGGATAGAATCAGTGCAGTTGTATGAGAGGCTGGTTCACCATATTAGTTGGGTGATAATCGAATGTGGGCTGCTGCGAAGACGGAATCGGTATCGAATTCCCCAACTCCCCTGAGCGTTTCGGAGATGTGTTCCGGTTTAATATCGAGAACCCGTGCAAAATCACAAGATATGAATGACCAAGTTAACCCTTTGATCGAATAGCGTTCTTACCTTTACGGCTCGGTTTGACGGTTCGAGAACCTAAACGCGCGCTGTCGCTAGTTGAATTTTTCCGTAAGAGATAAGTTTGGAGCATGACAAATGCGATACCACAGGGCTGGGATTAGCTACTGACCTCCCCGATTCTTAAGCTTGATTCATCGTGTTTGGGTTCCCATGCATCAATTCTTATTGTGATTTCCTATGTAGTAAAGTATGATGTCGCGTCGAACATTTTAAGCAATTCGCTTCCGATTTGCATTCACTTGATCTGTGACCCAGTTGCAAACAACTCAAACACCATTCGTTTGATTTTGCAATTGCAAATTGTTTCATTGGACTGTTGGTTTTGAATTTTGAGCATTTATACAATAAATGATTTTCTTCACAAAGTTAACAAGTTGATTCCGAACTGGAAGCTACATGTGATTTAACGGGCTGTGATTGGAGTTTTGGTTTTGGTTTTGTATTTTATTGACTAGATTCCGAAAGAGAATTTTTAATAGCATCAAGTACTTGAATATGGTGAAGAAGTAATCTGTCAGATGCACTGACCATGTGAAAGTCATCTTTCACAGCCAGAGACAAATCCCAATCACGTCTCACCCTAGAATCAATTCGAGCCGCTACTCGATTTATCAAAATGTCAGAGTAACCGTCTATGTTACCTTCCAATTGTTTCAACGCGCCAATGTTCTCATCGACCGAATCTTGAAGTGGACGAATCTGAGTTGCCGACTCTTTCTTTATTGGTTTAAATAAAAAAAGTGAGTAAAAAGGAACGTTGGTTAATGTTATTTTGTTATTGTATTGTTTCCATAATAAATCCCATGCAATCTCAGAATTTGCATTAGTAATATCTAATAAAGAAATCAGTTCAGATGCTTCTCTTCAGAGAGACGTTCGCAAATGCCATAATTTAGATACATTATCTAAAGTACGTTCCTGTTTAACTAAAAAAACAGAAATATCACGGTACGATTGCCAATCTGTTGGTTCACCTGAGAATTTAGGTAGTTCGATTCTTGCTAGTTTTGCTTATGCATCTGCGAATCCATTTGGTTGTAACAGTGGTGCGCAAGGTGCTGCCGGCGTCAACTCTGCGTTGAGGGTAGCTAGTGGTTCGGCGAGCGCGTCGAAGGCTTCGAATATCAGCTACTCCGCTCTCGCGAACTGACGATCCTTGAAGTACGGTAGAACCTTATCTGTATTTGATGCGATGCGAAAGATCCGTGCGTGTCAATTTTGACAGCGGTTCCAAATGAGTTTCATGTAACCATCCCTACTGAGTGGGACGGAGCTGGGTTTGTTTCCGTTGATCAACGCCGAAACTGTAGTAGTTTGACGTATTAGGGCGTCGAAATCCAAAGTTTGATCGGATAGGCGATCTCCGCATTCAATGTCTTGAAATTCAGACATATCAGTAAGGCTTGGTGTAAGAGTTGTTTTCGAAATGATTCCGAAAGATCGGAACAGATAGACGTATCTGAGTACGGATGCTATTTCATCGTGTGCGTCAGGCGACGAACGTTCACTGTTGTGTACGGTTTGTTTCCTTTCTAGCGACTTCGCTGAACGTTCGATTGCGTGCGAGTGAGAACAAAGAGAAGTGAGAGTCGAAGTTGTGAGCGCGTCAATGTATTGGTGTGTGTGAATAAGGAGGTCTCGGGCGATAAATAGGTATGCCCGAGTCAAATTTTTATTTGTGACGTCACTGTACTGTAATTCACTTCGTTTTAATTTTGGTATCGTTCTTTCATTCTGGCAGAATCGCCACTTGTAAAATTTTCGTATGATAATGAGGTCGCAGAATGGGTGAACTATCAAGCCGACAAAGAACCAACTGCCAATTGAATTCACAAAGAAGGAAATCACTCATATATTTTCCAATTTGCGATTACACACACGAAATCCAGTATCTTTCTTCTCTGGGCACAATAGTCGAAACTTGTTGTTGTTCCCCTAAACAATAGTCTAGAACTACTTTTTCTGCAATTTAGAATTTTTGCTATTGTTTTTGAGTATAGTCCGTATCAAATGTTGGAAAATTATGGCATCTGACTTTAATCTGACATTTTTTGTACGGTAGTCCATTTTGCCCAGTGACACATTCCGCCCACGCGGCCTGTTTTGCCCGGCTGCTCCATTTTTCTCGGTTCTCCTCTATCTCGCGCTATATTTGAAATATTGAAAAAAGAAAAATTAAAAAACTGCTTTTGTATGCAGTATGAGTGCCATAATATACCTGAAAAGTTCACAAATATAGTTGTTCATTATTTTAACCTGAAACAAAATTCTCAAATTACTTCAAATTTTTGGGCGCAAGACCATGAATCCTTTTAAACTGAAACCAAACCATAACATTACCAAAAAATATCATTGCAATGTCTGTAGATAACCTTTTTCATTCCTGCACTGTGACCGGTGCTGCGCTGCTGTAGTGTTCTCGCCACGTGTGCAGTTTGTGTGGCATGCGATGATATAGATAAGAAGCGAGGAATAACGATAAGACGAACGAACGTGGTCAGCGTAGGTCGAGGGGCGATTCGAGGGGCTGATGAGGAGAGAACGTGGACTAAAAAGTTCTTATTAGTGTTCTAGGGGAGCTTGAGTTGGCGGTAGCTCCGGGTGGTTGATTCGTTTGTTATATCAGCCTCGCTGGGCAAAGCTTCCAACACTGGAAATTAAAAATCGCTAAATTCGGTTATAGAAACTGGTTCTCAGTTGTGCCGACCCTCGATCCTTCGCATCCCTCGCTGCCTCGAAGCTCGTATTGCCTTTCGAGGCTGCCAATCAACTTTCCGAGCGTTTCATCGAATTAAAAATCTAAGGCTCCTGACTCCCTCTTGGGGCAAAGGGGATCAATTATTTCGCACCAAAGCTTGCGTTTCCTTCGACACCTTTTCGATGAATCGTTTACGACCTGTCAATTTCTCCGAAATGGGGGAAAAAAATAACAGTCGGTCGTAGCGAAAAAAATAAGAGTTAAAAAAGATAAACATACAGTACGGTAATATCGGAACATTAGTGAAAGCAAGTTGAAGATAAAATAAGCAGAACGTTCGGATCTTTGCGCTAATTTTGTAAATCCAGTTGATGCGTTGCTCTCGATGCGAAATATCGAGAGAACCATACCGCCTCTTGTTTACTGGATGGAATTCTTGCCTGAAGGGTGCCGCGAGGTTGGAGCGCCGCGCTGGATAATGTCGGGGGTTGTTGCTTTGCATGGGGATGGTTTATTGTGAGTCAAATTAAGGAAATTGATAGGGGATGAGGCCGGTTTCAGACGAGGGCGCATATACGAGTTTTATTTCACATCGGTGAGCTCTTTTCGAAGTCAAAACTGAATGTTCCGCCCCTTCGAGGATCCAGTAACCGTAGAATGTCTATTTTAACGTAATAGAGCTCAGGCATTTAAATTGTCATTACACGAATTAAACATATTGTTCATCTCCTGCCGTTTATGACATCAAAGTCACGGTCTGCTTGTTAGCGACCAGGAAACTGACAATGCGACGAGCGTGGGTTTGGAATTCATTTTATGAGATTCTATGTCTTAAGATTCAATAAGTATTCTGCGGAAGTTTCATTCGGCATTCTTCAAACAGCACGTTTCCTCTTGAATCTGCATAGATTCAACGAATCCATACATGGTTGCAACCATTCGCTTCAAATTATCATGTGTTTTTTATTGAATAGGTCCGAATTTCATAGGTATACACGTATGTGATTGAAACCCACCACTGCAAGTTATTTGAGTATATTATCCACGTACGTAGCTAGAACATTCATATACTGACATTTCGAAAGATTCATTCTGGTATTTCAATTCGGTAATGTACATATCGTATAATACAAAGTTTCCGTGCTATAAGTAATAACCCCACAAAACAGTATGAATGCAAAAAATGCCGCCAACTCCAACATCCTACTGGAAAGAAATACAGAAACCTATGGCCGGTCTTTGTCGTGAAATCAGGAAATAACGCCAAGCATCACGACATCGCAAGGTCGGACCGCGCTAATACGTGTGGTGATATCAAAAAATCCTTTCAAGAGCTACATACTTGGTGGGCACATTTCTTTCTTCCACTCTGCAGTCATTAATTTTTGCTCTAGTATGAATCATCAAACATGTTTGTCGACGAAAACAGCACGATCGATAATTACGAATTACTGTGTAGTACAGTATTTAATTGCATAAACAAGTTTCAAAATCGTCAATTCAGTAAATATGCAACGTTTTGAATTCTGCTAACCATTGATGTCGTGAGCTCTATGTATACCATGGTATATACCTGTACAGCTGATTCATTGGTAGTACTACTATTGCTGTATTAAATTATGAAAAATTACGTATACTCAATTGAATGGTTCCAAATGATCTCGCTTATGTTATCGCTGATGAATTTTCGCGTACAATAATCGACTTTAATGATCATTGCAGTTCACTCTTTCGGAAACAAATTTCCAATCTCCGATATGATATCTTGATGAGTTTGAATCAGAATATCTACCTCTCTAGATATCAAAAATACTTTGAATGATTACTCACGAAACTCGTTTATACTCATGACATCCTTGCATGAAATGTCAGACAGAAACTGACAGCGGCGTATAGATCCAGATAGAAGCCTGGCTCGGAAACCGTAGGAAAACCGTATAGATCATGCGATTTTTATGTCTGGATTTCTATCCGCACCTATGCAAGTCTATCATAAATTATCAGAGGGGTTGGTTCAAGTACCCACTTGTCTAACTGATATGTAATACATGTTCGCAGCTCCTGCTTGACAATTTCACATCTTCTCATGAATTTCAAAGATGTTTGGAATAGCTATTCCTATTTCGGTTTTCGTTATTTCATTTAAATTCGATATTGAAGATATAATGCACGCTGACCCAAGTATATTCGCAATGAATTCAAAATGGAAAATTCCAGTTGACAATTGAATCATTATCAATTGTCTAGATTTTGGAAAGATTGAAATGTTCTAGAGGTACAACTTCCCACTAACAATTTCGGTTCAAGTACGTCGTAATCACCCTGGCAAATTCAGATTGCTGAGAATATGGGGCGAAATGCGTATAGTCGTAGGAGAGTGGTAGAAAGGAATGTGCCCGCCAAGTATTTATCTTTTGAAATGATTTTTCGACATCACCACACAAATCACCAAGGTTCGACTCTGCAATGCCGTGATGTTTGGCTTTATTTCCTGATTTCATGACAGAGACTGGCCATAGGTTTTTGTATCTTTATCGAGTCGGATATTGTGAGACTTGGCGGCATTTTTTATCTTTATAATGTTTTTGTGGGGTATTTCATTACTTTTTGTAAGTTTCATCGTACTTGCCAGAGGTAAGTAGGTTTTGATAGTCACGAGCATACAAAATGACCGCTGCAACTAAAACCTACCGCCACCACTGGCCACCACGGTATGGGTTGGTTGGGGATTTCATGGATGAATAAAGGTTCTATTGATACGATTGTAATTTTGGTTTTAAATTTTCCCCGAGATTTCGATTCCATTCACTGGATTACATAAAAAGACTCGTTATAATAATCTCGCCTTGTGAATCTTGAATTATTTATCTCTTCATCTCACACGAGATATATAACTATGAATATCAGCTGTCACTTCGCACGACCTGGATACCAGGAACCACGCTGCGAGGGATCCAGACTCAAAAAACTACGGAACAGACGACCTGGACACCAGAACCACGCTGCGAGGTATCCAGACCTAAAAAATTGCGGAGGGGACGATCTGGACATCCGAAAACTACGAAGCCTATGACCTGGACACCAGAAACCACGCTGCGAGGGTTCCAGACACGAAAAACTACAGAGCGGACGATCTGGACACCAAAAAATATGAAGCTGGGGAACTGAACACCAGGAACTATACTACACACACGCACGCAGACACACGTGCGGGCGCACGCGTGGTCACGGACACGCGCGCGCGCGCACGCACACATTTTGTACAGCATCATTCATTGGGTTCTATGTTTTTCATACGCCATCCAATTTCCACCAAAATCAATAGGAATCGAGATTTCGATGAAGAGAATATCCCACTCCAAAATCTGAAGTCGATCGGTGCATTGGTTATAGAGATATTGTGTCCGCAAGAAAGCGTCTGCGAAAAACTGTTAGAAGAAGAAGAAGAAGAAGAAGAAGAAGAAGAAGATTCGAATTTTTCACTCACTATCACAGTCTATAACTCTGGAACTACTCGATCGATTTCATACCAATTATTCCACGAAGCTAATTTGGACTTAAACTATTAAATTTCATTGCTTAATGGAGCATGGTGGAGGAATCATGACGCAATGTTTGCCGGTATAAAAGTTCGTTAGGGTAAATGATTCACGGCTGGATCCCGGTATGAACTTGGCGGCGATTCATCACTGCGAATCCTAATGAATCACGAGCGAGACAACTATCGTAACGACGATGAATGTGAATGCATATAGTGGCTTGCCAAATTATTAGAGACTGTACACAGATTTTTTTATTTTGCAGTTCAAATTAATCATTGGAGTTGACAAATTGGTTTTCGTGAAAATTATTTATTTGGTATCGATCCTGGTATGATTATTATTGATTTCAATAAGTGACAGCACTTTTAGTTCGAGTTATTTGTCAAAATAACCAAGGTTATTTCTCAATTAGTGTTATTAACGTATTATTTGTTCAAATTAGCTGTTGTAGCGAGGTGTTGAATGAATATTTTAAAGTTTTTTTCTTTGGAAGTTATTCGGTCCAAAATAATCGGTTGGTAAATTTTTTTCTCAGTAGATCAGCTATGCGTATTTTTATTAAAAAAAAATATTTTTCCTCGATAAGAAATAAATATCTTAGCTCTCGTGAATTATTGTTTCATAATCTCGATTGGATACTCTCTTATTTGAATAATACAAATAAAACCTATTATCAATTGGAGGCCAAAAAAACTACTCAAGCTAGAAAATACAGAAATCTATGTCCTGTCTCTAATGATTTGGTAACATACTGTACATAGAGAATTGCATCATCAGAGGCAATCGCGCAAACATCAGGTTAATGAAGATGTTCTGAAGGCGATACCGGTTTTGAATTAAGTCCACGCAAAGTTGGCAATCGTGAGCATCGAATCAACAGAAATCTGCCATTCCACTAATCAGATTCGTAGATCAATTTAGTTCAGTCTATCGCGACGTACCTATGAATGATCGTCCTATAATCAGCTACTCTAGAGAATTTTGGTGCATAGTCATCGGCTACATTCACTTAATTTGACGTGCACGTCGGAGGATAGATTCGGTAGAAAAAAATTCAATACTTAATAGAACGATCAAGAAAAAAATCGAAGCTTCATGTCTTTTCATCCCGCGACTGTGTTGGGTCATTCAACCCAAGATAAGAAAATACCGGAAGGCTGATCACGGTTGTTGAAGCGTGCCGGGTGTCCCGTGGGCGTCAGCCCAACGCTACGATTCCCAGACGTAAAGGAGGGCTGCAAACATTTCCCGGCGCAGTTCCACAAATCTTCGAAACGCTAACCTCATACGGATCGGAAGATATATAACGAAAACAGAAAAACGTTCGTCTAGTCAACACCCTCGTGCCTCGAATCACAAAAATAACTCATCGGGGGCGACCCGGAATGTGATGTACGATGGCCGCAGGACCATGCGAACGATTGAGAAGTAGAGACGGAAACGGATCGAGAAAATTTGAAGAGGAGAGAAAAGGGAGAAACAATGGGAAAGGAATGAGATGAAAAAAGCGAAGGCGCGTCGTGAGGAATAGCTTCGGAGGAAATAGGTCGTAGCAGAAAACTACATAGGGTAACGTAGAGGAAAAGCAGAAGGAAATCCCTCTAATTAGAGGAAACCCTCTTATTAGTCAGCATGTACGAGGTTAGTGTTCAAAGCGCGCTACTCTCGATCTTTTCGGGTGTTGCGCGAGGTCGCCAAAAAGAAATAAAATCTCACAAAACGCAGGGAAAATGATCCGATGAAGATTGATCAATTCACCACCACATCGCTCGCAAAACTGTATGTGAAATCTGATTCTAAAACGACCTACATAAGCGATGAAAATTGAGAGACCCCTCGGCTATAACACGAGGCGCTACAAAAAGTAAACTTTTCTCGCACAACTGATGGATTGAGAGTAAAAACAGTTTTATTCGGCAAACAGATTCACACTGCTATGTATAATATCTCAATAAAGAAAATGGAATCCATGATGAATTTGAGTTGAGGATACAATCAGATTTCCCTATTTTAACGATTATCCTGAAAACCTTGCGGATGTACGAACATGAGACTATAATTATGGAAAGAATTCACTCCGATTTGAAGGCGTTCAGACAGGTGCAAGATACGTTATTTTTGTAACAAAGCTCCTTATCGCACGTTACACTCTTTGGACACTTGGCGAATCAGGAAGCTGGTCCAAAAAATGCGTAAGATTTCGACCGTCATGACACAGTTGCTATAGTACCTACGTTACAGCCGTGCATGTAGTGCAATAATATTCGTGATGATTGTATCAAGAAATCGAGTTGAAAATATGAATAAAGTGAATAAACAGAGGGGTGTCTGCATGCAAATTCCTGCACCGACAATTACCGACTCCAAACTCCAACACCGTTCCGGAAAATTCGATGGGTATATGGCGCTGTTATCGTTGTAATGACGTCAAACGCCCGACAGATGGCGATGTTACCGACATAGATGGCGCGGTTATCGACATTGATGACGTCACACGCTCTTAAATTGACGTCATACACCCCAAGTTGACACCAAACATGCTTAAATTAACGTCACACACCTTCAATGTTGCTACGACACACCCTGAATTTGATATTTGGCACCTCCAATTTAATATTTACACGCTCTACCTTACCAAAACATGGTAACGATTAATCGACATTCGCTAATTATCGATAATTATTCCACGCAAGATTCGTGACCGAAACAATTACACTCCTCCTATTTTTCTCACGTTATCCACGTTGTAGCGGAATCAAACGATGAAAGCGTATGACAATGATCATGTGACGTGGACGTCATCGTGGTCCTCTGACAAGTTCAAACCTGTCGGTCTCTTATCTATGACACGTTCCATAGCTTTCTCACAGAATCTAATGAGATGAAAAAGATCCAAGGTCTTTCCAGACGTCTCTACCATGTAGACGTTTTAAGCATGTGACAATGATCATGCTTCCAAGTCTCAGAAATCGATTCCACAAGCTTCTACTACGCTCGTGCATATGACCTCGCTCGCGATTCTCGGAATTATCGCCGATGAAATGATGACGTCATCGTGGTTCTCTTGCAAGTTCGAACCTGTCGGCACCTTCTGAGTATCACATCCCATACGCTTGCGATTTTTGGAATTTTTCCCCGTGCTAAGAGAGTTCTCGGCATCATCGTCGATAAATAACGATTAAATATTATTTAACACGGTTACTTTGACCCTTTATTTTTCGACTGATACATTAACTAACATTTCTGTCCAGATGCGAACCCCCGCTTCTGGGGGGTTCTATCCTTGCGACAACATCTGTTACGCCCACTATCACCACCATCACGATCCTCCATGCTACTGTTTGTCCAGAAGAGGTTGTTTATCATCCGATTTAGAATTTACCGGCTTCCATTTCCATCCACTTGATTTCACATCAGATTTGAAATATACTGGATTCCATTTTTATTCGCTCGATTTATCTTTTTTTGATGCTTGTTAGTCTAACAACTTTGAATACGGTTCAACAGATTGCCACCCACCGGGACGATCTTTCTCCTGCCTGTTGACTTTCTCCTCGAACTTTCGATGATTCCACTCTGCAGCCTTCGGATGATATTCACCGCAACGATTGACAATAAAGCCGACAATGCTACGAACTATCACGTCACACTAATTATCTCACACAATTGTCATTGATTTTATACTTTCGTTCGAACGTCTCGAATGGGCGAAAAGATGCACATGGTTATATGAGTGATTCAAAATGATGATATATATTCAAGAAGCTGTGAGATGTAGGAATGAACAGTGAAAAGGATTTAGACACATGTTCAATGAAAAAGATGGTTTTTCATTCGTGAAAATATTCAGAAATTGATTGAGATACAGAATCATGGCATTGGTACACCGAGCTCGTCGATATCAAGGTTTGTGAAACGATGTTTCCACAGCGAATTTTGATGCAGTTTCACCTTTTGAGCAGCACAGTGGGCATTCCATAGATCATGATGCGTACAGCAGGTAGTTCCCGCTGTTTTCCTCAATTTCTCTAACGACGGGCACCCCAGATCCGTCAGATCGATTATTCAGCAATGAGTATTTCCCAAACATTTATAATGCAGCTAATCCTTCTTCTGTAGTCCCTTCACATAGATCTTGGCGCCGTGATGTGATATACTTGTGAGAATCAATTTGATATCGTTATAGTGTACATCGCCAGAATCTCACGATGAACCATGAAAATTTCGCTCCAACCACAAATTCTCACTCTTCTGCCAAGCCGGCAATCGAACCCTGTCGAATGCCGATTGAAATAAGAAGGTTGACGGGTACTCTTCGTCGTCATCAAGAAGAATGAAGGCTAGCTCCTTCACTCTAAAGACAATTCGCGATACTTTGAAACCTTGTAGATCAACTATGAACTCCATTGTGAATGAGACTCATTTTCATAACCGTGGTTGAGGCGCTTTCATACCAATTTTTTCACCCCACTACTTATAGGGTTATATTCAACTATAATCATGTTCAATCAAATAGTATGCCGACGTATCGGCAGGGAAATTATCTTTCGCTTCAAACTCGAGACGAATATCCACCGGTCCAAACTGGAGTTTCTCGTTCTGCTTCGAACAATCAATGATGAACAAAGGTGCAAACTGTAGAAATTCACACTACTTTAATAATGGTTCGGGATCCTTGCCATAGTAGGAGACTTGCAAGTTTGCATACATCTCATACAGTAAAGCATACTGATTGTGACTTATGTCTAGGTTCAGATTGCCATATGGATAGCATTGTGAGTTTAAAAACAGTTCAACATCAGTGGTATTACAATGATCGATATGGCTAGCATTCTTAGTCGCGTTGTTCTTCCGAACAGTTTGGAAACCAAGCATCACGTGTCGAGGCTTCTCCAACTGAATTGACGTCTTGACAGTCCAAACAGTCCAGACTTTAGCGATCTGCATTTCAAATTGTTCATCTGCAATCTTGAAAATCGCGTTTACATCGATCTTCGAACGTTTCAAAATTAATTCATGCTTCCCGTTGACGATGGTTGCACGATAGTCTTCTGCAAAACCAAATATCAAATTCTGCGGCAAACATACATCGAAATGACGTTCAAAATCTGTCCATTTTTGAATTGCAACCATATCAAGCCACCCAGCGATCTCTAGAAGCCGATTTTGCGACAGACTAATGGTGAGAGAAACATAACCTTTCATAAGACTTGTGCGTGCAACGTTCCTACTCATATCAATTTCTACGACGTGTAATTCATATCGCACTTCCTCGAACAAGTGGCCAACAGCGTTGTTGACGAGAGTCGAGACCGCCGCAGTTCCGTCGGCCTTCGAATCTCATCGCTGTTGTTGAACGCCAATGATGCGTATGGCATGTGTGAATGAATTTCATATTGTACGATGGATTCGTCAAAGATAACGGGTCTCTACATACTTGATACTTCCCCCTCCATGGTATACAGCTCACGAAGCAAATGCAGAAAAATCTACGTTTGACTTTGCAAAAATTCCTTTCCCAATGGTTTTGACTTTGAGACCTAAGCTTGTCAGCAGGAGCGCGTTTTGATACGTTAGCTCGTTGAGAATTGGTCGATGGCTTCCATAGTTTTGTTATAAGGTTGACTCTCCTCCAGTTGTCGCTTGGCAGAGCTGGCATCATTTACAGCCTTCATAATACCCGCCGCGTCCCCAGCCAACGCACCGGTAGCGCTAAGCCCAGCGAAGAGTGGTACGAGGAATGGTGAAAGACGGCCAACTTTCGCCGTCGAGGAAGAATCCGGGGAGTGCGTACATTACGTTACTCACCAGCCTTTCTCACAGCTCCTCGTGCACCTCTCAATGCCGACTTGATGATAGTCAGACCAGTGTTACCCCGAAGCATAGACCTCTTGACTTCGGTGACAACGTTCCGCAACACAATCTTGGGTTTCGGACACTCATTCCGAGCTTTACCTTGGCTTTCATCGCGTTTGTTACAGCCCAAGCGGCAGTTTTTTTACTGAAATTAGCGTCTTTAGCGAGATCCCGTCGCCAAGCTTTTTCCGCCAAGACTTTATCTGCCACACTTCTAGCTTCAAGGTTTTCTCGATTTTTCAAGTAGGCAATATTGTGTTCCTTGTAGGCTGCGTCAAGGGGATTTATACCTAGATCACCTTGGGCTAACCTCTTCCCTAATTTCATACCGGGACCGCAGTATTGATACTCGGATAAATGCAATTCTACTGGTAGATTGTTAATACTTTTATTGAATAAACTCTTTTTACAGCGACGCTTCTTTTTCGCAGTTCGCTTTCGACCGGTTGTTTTTGATTCGTACACAATCATTTCAACATCCTGGGTGTAACTGAAGATTAATCTTTATAAACTTGATATTCATACTGTTTAGCGTCAGCTTAACTCAAGATGAGGTTCAAGACGCAGTCGGTCAAGATACCTGTAATGAATTTCGCTAGATTTGTTCAGCAGAGTGTATAGGATAAAAAGTGACGCGGTGATTTGCTGCCAAATAGTGTACAAGCGGTATTCTGTGGACCGTCAAACTGCGGGAAAACTAATGCATTGCTAACTCTCATAACACATCGGAATGGATTGAGATTTGAAAATATCTATATTTACTCAAAGTCGTTGAACCAACCAAAGTACAAGTTTCTGAAAAAATTACTCGAAAGTACAGATAATGTTGAATATTTTCCGTTCAACGAGCATTAACAAGTAGTTGCACCGGATGACGTGCAGTGATACGTATTTGTTGATATTCACTGATTTATAATGTCGATCAACGACTAGCCGGAATTTTTTTCCTGGAAGTCTTCGACTTTCACTTCCAGTTTTCCCTCACGGTCTCCTCGTACCATTCATCGAAATTCGTCGACTCGAGTATAATTGTGTTAATGGTGTTGAAAGATTTGATTTCTTCAATAATTCCGTCATCCTTCTGAGTGCTGAATTTACAGGATGAGATGACGTTCACTCTCAAACTTCTTTCTTTTCGCAAAGCGTTTTTCAATCTTGCGACTGCCAAGTTTCGCTCATCTTCCAGAAACTTTGACAAATCCTTGTGAAGCGAATTCACAATAGCTCCCGTTCTAATTTGTCCCTTGAAAGCAGTTTCCAAATCTTGCCATTGTACGCGATCGCTTCTTCTTCTTTGTCCTCGTACACCCGCACCAGTTTTTCGAGATTGTTGAAATTTCGCCGTTGATGATTTTAAAATGCCAATTGTTATCAATAGTTTTGTTTTATCTCCAACCGATGAAGCACTTTTCAAAATTGTATTCAATAGTCGAATATTATGTGTACCAATTTTAATTCATTTTTCAATGACCATCGGTGACAGTTCATTTTTCAGAAGTTTGTAAGCCCTGTCCATTATATCAATGAGTTTCAAACACTTATCGGAATCCATCGTTGATCTGCTTTATTCACTGCTTAATATAAACACAGTTGAATATTAAATGATCGCTCTATGTTGAGGAGGAAACCCTTTTATAGGATGAGCGGACAAAGAGTTCCAAAAAAGAAATAGGGTTACAAAATACATGGTCAACATTTTATTCAGAAAGAAAATTAGTTATACATAATTGAATTCAATTTGATCATATTTTCCACCGAGGTAGCGCATCTGAAGCGCATCTATTCTCTTCACGTGTTTCGATCATCTTTCGCCCGAGATCACCATCTTCATTCAGGATCTACACCATCAAAGCGGGTGCAAATACTGAGTAACTCTCTTCCACATCGACTATTATTCTGATGCCGTATTTAGTCTCAACTTGACGCAAGTTTGTGATTTGAAGATCTTTGAATACTTCCAGATCTTTCAATTTTTTCGTTGGTAGATATTATTCCAATTGACCAACTTTGTGGATTTTAGTGAAATCCACGATATATTTTGATGATTGTAATATGGAGATTAGAATTTTGCCAGGCTTCCTTCAGACTCCCTCCACTATTCATTTCAAACTTATATTTCCAACCTTTTTTGTGAGGATATACACATTTGATCTTGCTTGAATCGAGTGTTCAACTTCTTCAAAACTTTCAACCAAAGCTCAATTTGTATACGCAATTCACGTTGCTTCAGAGTGTTCAGACTCATTTGAGAAATAACTGCTCAATGATGTGCAGATGTGACATCCTCTCTCTTTTATAGTCCTACATCCTTCCCACTAATTTGCAGCTTTTAGAATATTCTCTCACATATTTATCTGATCGAAGTCCTCATCTCGAAACTTCGTTTCGAACAACGATCGTGATGGAAGATTCCAGCAAAGGGGTTACCGCATCTCGAATAATAGTCCATCGTTATTCTAATGCGATGACTCCGAGAACTCTCGTAGCTCGGGGAAAAATGCTGAAAATCGTAAGCCAGATCAGTGTTACAAGTCTGTAGAAATGTCTGGAAAGACCTTGAGTCTTTCTTATCTCATCAGATTCCGTGAGAACGCTATGGAACATGATACACATAAGAGACCGACAGGTTCCAACTTGCAAGACGACCACGATGACGTCATCGCCGCATGATCATTGTCATACGCCTTCATCGTTTGACTCTCGCCACAACGTGGGTAACGTGAGAAAAAAAGGGGACGGTATGTGTGTCTGTAACGAATCTTGCGTGGAATAATTATCGATAATTAGCGAATGATCGATAAATCGTTAATATGTGTCGGTAAGGTAAATCGTGTGAATATCAAATTGGAGGAGCCGACTACAAAACTGAGGGTGTGTGGTCGCAATATTAACAGTGAGTGACATCAATTTAAGGGTGTTTGGTGTTAACTTGGGGACATGTGACGTCAATTCAAGAGCGTGTGACGTCATCAATGTCGATAACCGCGCCATTCACTCATCGAACTTTCCGGAAGGGTGTTAGAGTGCAGGAATCTGCATTCAGAAACCCCTGTGTTCATCTACTGAATAACGAACAAAAAAAGAATGCAGCGAACATTGAAAAACAAACAAAGAACAAGTCAACTATCAAAAACGTGTGCCCCTTGAAGTTGGTCGTGGAGACGTCTGGTAAGTACGTCAGCTGCATTTGAAAATATACTTTGTGCTCAACAAGTCGTGCGCATTATAATACTCATAACCTCAGAGCCGTTACGATTTTTCTTTAGATAAATTTGATTCGGATATTAACAACAGTGGCGTAGCATAGGTCACTAGCCTCCGGTGCGAATCTTAAATTTGCCGCCCTGTCATTTTCGTGATCAGGAGACTCGGTAGAGTCTCGCGCCTAGTTATATAAAAAAAAAAAAAATTTCGCACTCGCCGCGCGAGACTCTGACAGAGTCTCTATACCCGAACGGCAACTGAGTGGCCGTTAAGGAAATTTGTGATCGTTAATTTCTTCCGTCTCGCTATAAATACGGAACTGTGATATTTATTGCAGGATATGGCAAAGGCGAGCTTGAATTTAAGCCCTATTGCGATCAAATCGGAGGACGTAGAGCTGAGATATTATTATTCGAAGGTTTCGATGCAAGTAATTTATACGTGTCTTCGACGAGATTGCATTTTCGTCGTCTCCGTCAGTCAGTGACGTCACTCACTGTGGCAAGAAACCTATGGGTATAAAGAGTATAGAGTGGCTTTCGCTAGGGAGAGAGAAGAGACCTACCAAGTATGGACGTAGCCAGATGGCGCTTCGGTTAGCTCTTTATTTGCACCAACTACAGTACGGTATCATACCAATCATCTGGGGTATGATTTATTGTGTCAATGTATTTTTGGTCGTAATTGTACGTATAATTCAGAACAAGATCATTTGAGGTACGGTAAGATATTTTTTTATGGCATAACTGTAAGTGTTTCACAACACAGGGTTGAATTGAATGATTACTACAGTCTTTAGTTATACCGTGAGTATTCGTTATGCGGGTCAGTTGGATCGGTCCGATCCCGAATTTGGCGTTTACGGCATTGCCGTTCCGCCGTTCTTTGTTCACGCTGGTTGTCCTCTGCTTTGACAGGTAGGCAAAGCACGCGGAGTACGATTTTATGGTTAGATTGCGGTTAGGATTTTCTGTATGAAAAAATTGTTCCGATAATCTGTCCATTATTATTCGGCTAATAAATAATATTTTTGAAACGATTCAATGCAAATCAGAAGCAACTAAAGTAGCTAAGTCACGAGAATATCTATTAGCGAATCCTGTGAAAGAGTGTAGAGAAGGAGAAGTTGTACCAGGCGATAGAGACAATTACAGTCATTACAATAACAGAGAGTGCATTACATTCAGATTGCAAATTAATGTATTTAGCCACAAACGGAAACAACTTTCAAGATTATTTACGCACGTATAATAAATTTATTACTATTACGTTTCGATGGAAATTATTAATAATCAGTGTAACTGATAACTGTTGAAAAAATAAAAAATTGTACTTACGTAATTAATCAAATTCTACAAAAAGTAGTGATATCCCCATAAAAAGCACCTCTGGTGCAAAAACCTTTCGCCTAGTTATATAAATGTGATAGTCACCCACAAAAAATACATTCTTATGCCAAGAAAACATTATACACTTATTATTTTATACAAAAATTCCTTCGTCGTAAAAAAAAAAGATTCGAAATCAGATGCTATTGCCTAGTACCGATATCACGTTGTCTTTTTTCGAATTGACAATTGGGCTTTTCATAATACGGTATTGACAGCCTTCCTGTCCTGCCACATAGTACCATAGATATAACGATAGAGGACTGACGCCCCCATTGGTTCGAGGTGCTTTTTATGGGGATTGATTATAAACAAATTGGGCACGGTGAAAAGGATACTCTTGTTCAATACTTGTAATCTAAGAAGTGAAGATACATTTGTTGGTATCTGAACATTACAAGTCAAAAAAACGAGTAAGAATTCATTGATGAATTTTGCCTTTTATTCCGCAAGATCACAAGTGAAAAAACATGACAGAGTTGACAGAATACTTGTTGAAAAAATCTAAGAGAACACAGAAAACTTGAAACTATATAGCTAGGAAAAACCTCCTATGTGGCAAACAGCTCTTTTGTTTACAACTATTACTGCACTATAAACTTGAAAAAAAAAACCAGAATCTACAATTTTACTTCTCTAGTTTTCCTCTGAGTATATTTTTTGATCACCCCGCCAATATTGATAGCATCAGTCAGGTCTTGTGTAATCAATGATATAGCTAGATTAGTGAATCTCAGCGTACTCATCGGAGATCGCAAATAGTTCCTGATCAATTTCGGTTTCGAAAAGCTTCTGCCACGACTAGCATCACTTAATAACGCTCGGTCATTACGTTAAACGTCAAAGAATTGGGGAGAAGAGAGGTTTATTTGAATCAAAATCGAATGAAATAAAATGTGAGAAAAACAACACAAAATTCACAGTAAAAAATGTTGAAGGAAATGACTTTTATTTTTTTTCCGCTGCCCGTGAAATGCCGTCCCCATCAAAGTGCCGCCCGATACGGACCTCACCCCCCGCCCTCTTCATGCTACGGTACTGAATAACAATGGTCTAGCAAATTATACAACAAGATACAATAAGTACCACTATCGATCCAGTTCTTTCGAAACGCTTAAGTTGTATTAACACGGAGCGTATTTTCGCGCGTGATTGCTAACAGGCGGCTGAGCCGGCCTATGAGCATGTTGTCGAGCACGTTGCAGCGAGCCTAGCAGGCCAGGCTGTTTGCTTGTATGCATGATTTCGATGTTTGGTTTGGTGCAATATTTCCAGGAGGCTTTCAAGCGTAGTGTGTTCCTTGGCCAATCGCATCGCACCAAGTCGTCACGTGGATTGGCTGACATTTTGCTGCGACGGTTCTGTTGTTCTGTATAGAAAAGTCATGGCTGCCTTAAGTGCTTGTCGCGAGAACAAATTTCGGTATTGATTGATAAATATAGCAAGGAGATATATCTTTACGCTGTAAAAAGCGCAAATTATCATAATAAACATTTACGGAATGACGCGCTGGAATGAGTTGCCATTGTTATCAGCAGAGTGCGTCCCGGCGTAACCTCAAAAGATTGTTGGACGAAGGTGCATTCATTACAATTTCGTCCATTTTCGCGTCTTCTAGGAGCGTCGCAGGCTGCGCAGGGTGCCTCATCTGAATAGTTATCATGCAGCGCTCCTAGCATCGCACCATACAACGTACAGCACGCTTGCGTGCCGTGCTAGCAATCAAGCACGAAAACACGCTCCGTGTAAATACAGCTTTAGGCAAAAATGAATTGCAATTATTTGTGTCGTACTTTAGACACCACAAACTATTCATTATTAGGATTGAATGTACTGATTGAGTTCATAATCAGTTTATATTTGTACAATACGTAATAATAAGATGTCTATTATTATAATTTTTCTCTCAAAAGTGATTAATTACGAGCTCATTATCATTCCTTGATTTTTTCTCTATCCTTTATTCAATTATTCTGAATTGTTGTTAATTTAATTTTCATTATACCTGTTATTTAATACTTAATATGTAGCGAGAGGAAGTTTGTTCCAACCGGATATTCCACGATAGGTCTCGGGTCTTCTAACGATTGGGATTCATGGAAAAAAAATTCCACGGTCGAGTTCCATTCCGTGTTCCAAAATTGGACAAATGTCATCACTTTTGACCATGAAAGGATGCAGCTGCTCCCAAGGGAGATCGATGACCGAGTTAGAGTCGGATTCTGATCCCGGTACAATACTTCCGAGTAATTTGAAATCACAATTCTCCTAAAATAACATATGACGATGGACACTTTGTCCGCAAGTATGAATATTCGATTCTTCAGATTCGCGTAAATAAGTCGATTTGGGTTTTTTTCCGTCATGTAACGAAGACTCCCAAGTACATACTTGGTCGCGTCGTCACAAATGACACACGTGCGCAAAATAATTCTTTCATAGATATGTTTGAGTTTATGGTTTAGATTACGCTTACGGCCACTTCATCATAATGTATTAATACCTATGTACGGAAGTAATCCGCCACGTCACCGTTAGCAAATAGAGGTGACAGTATGTTTGAATGAAAGTTCTATGATTACTGAAATGGATTATTACATTTTAATTTATTTCTCGAATATTGAATTAAACTTAAAATAAAATGAAATGTCCGTGTGAATATAAATAAATACAACGTATCTTTGACCAAAAAATTGTCTGCGGTCAAACAGTGCACGCATTCTCTTTTGACTTACATTTGAAAGACATGAATAAAACCTACTTATTGTGGAGATAACAAAGACAGTTGAATGAATGAACCCGTGCACGGTTAACATGAAAGTAATACTTAAGAGCAAAAGCTGTCAATGGTTTTATTTCTTCTTACGGCCACGACTCACCAAGGTCGGAGATCGAAGAAGTAAAGCTCATCGTCGTAGAATCCCGTTTCCGACTCTTTTTTCCAGCGACGCGGTGGCAATATTTCTCTTCGGCGCTCGAAAAGCTTGGAAGTTGCAAATGTTTTTTTCATCGGGGTTGCGGAGCGAAAAGTCTATAAATAATGGCGATACTCGATCATCCGCGCAAGACAACAGAGACCCACCAAGTGGCGGCAAGGTGATCCCGGCTACGTGGAACGACGAAGGGCTGCGTATCGGTACCAGCGTCGAAAACAATACGAAACAAACGGCCTCCAGGGGCGGATATTACTCTTTCGATCTTTTTTACCATCCCCTACCTACTCCCTACGCGCGCCCCGCACCGCCGTTCGCGCAGTCTGACTTCCACGTCGGTAGCGCCCTTGTGTATTTTTCTCAGTCATATTTCAGCGGCACATTTATCATTTTTAAACGACTGGAGGAATCGAGTAAGCACCGGCTTTAATTCACGATTCTCGTGCTACGAAAACCGTTCGAGATAGATGTATAAATACTTCACGCCGAAATAACGGGAGAAGTATCACCGATCTCTCTACTTCCGGTTTTTTTGCGACTCTCTTGCCAGTGAACAAACGGAAATGAAATTTTTCCACGAACGTGTCAAAATCACATGCAGGTCATTTCGGGAGTATCGAGGCGCTAATTGAAAATGATAGCTTGATATCACCGAAAAACTATCCTTGTCGCTGTTCGTTTCTTTGTCCAGTGTTTCGTTTCCTTCTCCTTTGCTAGCATACCAAAGACTTGGATAGTTTTCGAACGTTCGAGAAGCCCGAGGGTGGACGTCAATGTATGGATCTATTGATCGAAAATCGTCCAGTAATAGCAAGTAATAAGCTAATAGTAAGATTTTCATTCAATAATCTCATTCTGCTTCTCATTTGTCGTGGGAATCTTTGTCTTCGGTGCGAAACGAAACTACCATCTAATTATTACTGTCATGATGATTCACACGCGTTTGACTTCGAAAAAATGGCACCGCCTTTACTTTTTTTCTTACTTATCATTTTGAGCTCTCGTCTACTGGCTCGATTTATTCGTTTCTCTGAAATTGTACAAACTTACTTGATCTCCTTCGTTTCATTTCTTTTGTTGGATTGTACTCGAGAGTTACCTGGCCTACCTAATTTTCCTTCGATTGGGAATAATTTGGTTTACCTGAAACTCGTGTTTCGGTTCAAGGTCATTCGATCTGTTTCGATCGACGGGCATTCGATATGCTTGTCATTTTCATTTTTGTACCGGGTGCTGATGAACAGATTTTCATATGATTTGTTCATATGGTAGACATTATTGATAGCGTTAATTGTAACATGAGAAACATTAAGAATTGCGTCTGCCATCATGCTAGCGTTGCGTTGTCAATGGACATTGTTTCAAATTTGTTTGGAAAAAGGAGGTACTGAATCATTGGTTCATGTCTGCTTCTGAAAGAGATGTTCAGAATAATTTTGAAAATGAAGAACATCGAAGCAGCCGACATCCAGCCCTCTGAATTTTGTGGTAATCAATTTTTTAAGGTTTCTTTTATGATTCAGAGAATTGTAAATGAAGTGCTCACTGTGAGACCTAAATTTCTCTATCAAAGACAATGTAAACGACCACAGAAAAATGTTCTGCCAAGATGTCACCACTGCGTTGTCAATTGATAGCGGCTTAAAACTTTGCAAAAAAGGTGTACGAAATCATTTATTCATGTCTGCCTCTGGGGCTGATGGTAAGAATCATCCTGAGAATGAACAAGAGCCATGGGGCAGACATCCAGGTCTCTGATTTTCCGAGAGCGGACTGTCTGAATATTTTTTTGGAAACATTTTCAGAACATATTTCAGAAAATTGGGTTCCACGTCTGCTTACTGTTGTTCCGCACGTACACAATAAGTACATACTTTGTTTCTATTTTATTAGAGATAAGTGAGTAAGAACGGTATATCTCCGTAATTCCGACCATTCCCGTATTGTGTTTCCACACAATACGCTTTCTTTCCTCCTCAGGCACTTTCCATTGCTTTTCAAATTATTATGCTGCTTTACACCTTTTCATCACATAGTGTGAACTAATAATAGGTGCTTAAATAATAATAATAGTCATACTCTTCATAATGACAATAATCAGCCGTAGTACCTGCTTCACCTCAATTCCCCGGTTTCAAAAAATTGTACAGCTCAAAATCAGCGAGCAAAATGCCTGCCAACTTTTTCAAAAAATATTTTTTTTCTATCACATAAATCGTCAGCGAAGAATCTTAACAATACACTCTGAAAATGTTAAAACGATCTTCGGTTTCCTTTTATGGCTTGTCTATAAATGAAAAGGACTGCGCTCAGGAAAAATTTGAAAAAAAACTTGTCACGAGGAAATGCAAGCTGCAAATGAGTAGCACGAGCAAGAGGAAGGACTACTGTATGTATACTCAGGGCTTGAATCGCTGAATAATCGGTGACACTTTTACATTTGATTAAAGACGTTTGACTTTGTATTTGTGAATCTATAAATGTATCTTTTTCGAAACCAGGTTTCATCAATTTGCAGGAATCATAACTCGAGAACTAATCGATGGAATATCTTCAAATTTGGAACACTTCTACGCAACAAAATTTATTCAAATATGAACTTCGAGTAACCAAGGATAGATTGTTTGCAACATAACTATTACTGCAAAATGCCGGGAAATATATGCTAAACGTCGTTGATTTTCTTTTAAACCCTTGCCAATGTTCGAAATTCACGATTTCCGCCAAAATTTTAGTTATAATATGTAATAACATTTCAAGAATGTGCGGAAATTTGTTTGACTATTCCAGATGTGAATTGCGAGCTGTGAAATTCCAGCAAATCGACAGCGACAATGAGAACACGCCAAAGGACGGACCCAATTGGAACAAATAAATGAATGAAGTCACTTAAAAAAATCACTAAAAACACATGGAAATATGAATGAGGTATTGTCAAAGTTGCGAAACATTTCGATTTTTGTCTTCACCGTCATGACAAATTCCTCAAAATCACCAACTTTTCGGTTTCCTACAGTGGTTTGGTCTCTCTATAATTAATGGTTAGTCATTCTGATCACAAGCTAGGATCTGAAAGTACAGTGGATTTTCAAATTATTAGAAACAGTACATGGCATTTTGTATTCTCTAGTTTAACTAACAAGGAAACCTTTCGAACCCGAACTCGCCGATTTCGATGATCTTGATATATGTTGTAGAACATCGAAAAATAAGAGACACGTATTTTTTTATACGTGCTCTTAAGCCCGTTTAGGGGTGAAATCTACCCTCAAAGTTCACTCTTAAAAAGTCTTTTTTCGAAATATCTCTGCTTCTAATTGGGATTCCGCGACGGAACCAAGCGGAAAATGCTCTTTGCGGCGACGCGAAGCTACGAGACATTGTTATGCCCACGAGGGTTGCAACCCCTATTTTTTATACCGGAAAAACCACATTTTTCGAAGATATTTTCGTTGTACTGATTCGAATATTGACTTGAAAATTGATAAATAAATATTCTGGGCGGTGAAATGAAGTAAATAAGTTGAAGTGTTCGAGGATTTCGCGTTAACCACCCCCAAACACGGTTACTACCCCTTCAGACATTGGTCATCTGCAATAATGAAGAAAATGTTTTTCTCAAGAGGAATACGAATAAGATATGATGCTGTATTGTATCTTCAACTATTTTTGCTGCGTGATCTTTGTACTGTTTTTGAAAATGTAATGTCTCTTCAATAATCATATCTACGTCATTGAAATCATTTGTGGCACTTATCAGTACATTTTTAATAGATTCTGCTAACTCCATTTCTCTATGATTGGCCGTTCCATCTTGTATTTGAATATTTTGAAAAAACGCGGATAATAAATGTATAACGGTCAAAGGATTGATTCTCATTGTTGAATCCGGATGGAGGAACAAACCTACTCAATGCTTCTAGAAGATTACACTTATTCCCGAGCATGGAGTTACGAAACGAATAATCGGTGATAAACAGTATCGTAAAAAATTATATCGTATTATTATTCGTATTTCTCTTGAGAAAAACATTTTCTTCATTATTGTAGATGACCAATGTCTGAAGGGGTGGTAACCGTGTTTGGTGGTGGTTAACGCGAAATCCTCGAACACGTCAACTTATTTACTTCATTTCACAACTCAGAATATTTATTTTTCAATTTTCAAGTCAATATTCGAATCAGTACAACGAAAATATCTTCGAAAAATGTGGTTTTTCCGGTATAAAAAATAGGGGTTGCAACCCTCGTAGCCATAACAATGTCTAGTAGCTTCGCCTCGCCGCAAAGAGCATTTTCCATTTTGTTCCGTCGCGGAATACCAATTAGAAGCAGAGATATATCGAAAAAAGACTTTTTAAGAGTGAACTTTGAGGGTAGATTTTATCCCCTAAACGGGCTTAAGAGCACATATAACAAAATACGTGTCTCTCAAAACATATCTTATTCGTATTTCTCTTGAGAAAAACATTTTCTTCATTATTGTAGATGACCAATGTCTGAAGGGGTAGTAACCGTGTTTGGGGGTGGTTAACGCGAAATCCTCGAACACGTCAACTTATTTACTTCATTTCACCGCTCAGAATATTTATTTTTCAATTTTCAAGTCAATATTCGAATCAGTACAACGAAAATATCTTCGAAAAATGTGGTTTTTCCGGTATAAAAAATAGGGGTTGCAACCCTCGTAGGCATAACAATGTCTAGTAGCTTCGCGTCGCCGCAAAGAGCATTTTTCACTTGGTTCCGTCGCGGAATGCCAATTAGAAGCAGAGATATTTCGAAAGAAGACTTTTTAAGAGTGAACTTTGAGGGTAGATTTCACCCCTGAACGGGCTTAAGAGCACGTATAAAAAAATACGTGTCTCTTATTTTTCGATGTTCTACAACATATATCAAGATCATCGAAATCGGCGAGTTCGGGTTCGAAAGGTTTCCCTGTAAGTTATCTCTCTGGCAAATAATAATTATTGATATCAGAATTTATCAGTAATTTTTATGTAAAAGAGTATTTAATTCAGATAATAGAACAAGAATTCGCGAGAGCCAAGCTATTCTCTTGTCCTCGACAGAAATATGTTCTTTAAATGGAAATACCCAAAATTTAGTATTAAAAAACGTAAACGTCACTTGTGGATTAGACAGGGAGTCAACTATGTATTCTAAGATATTTTTGACCGCTGAATACGAATCTGAGGTCAGAATTCGCCCATCACACTAGGATTTGGCACAAACCACAAACAATGGGTCTTAGTAGCTCGAAATTTCCATTCACCATGTCTACGTCAATTTCAAGAACGCGTTACATGTTTTCGGTGAAGTTTTGAAGACTGAAAAAATAGATGGAATTTTCCACTCTTGAAATTAACGTAGACATGGTGGATTGAAATTTCGGGCAACTTGGACCCATTTTTGGGGTTTTGTATAAAATCCTAGCATGATGGGCCAATTCTGACTTCAGATTCGTATTCAGCGGTCGAAAATACTCTGGGCTACATAGGTGGCTCCTCAGTAACAGACCACTTTTTTTTGTGTGCCTGTGTTATTAGGGTCTGAAAAACTTCCAAAAACCAATTTCACTACGAAAAGAAAATTGTTAAAAATGTTCCTTGTTTCAAGCCTCCAACTGCGGGTAACTCTTTAAGATTATTAATAATGATACCAATACCATATAAATAAATTTCATGAAAACCAATTTGATAGCTCCGAGGATTATTTTAGATTCGAAAATCCAAAAATCCGCGGACGTTCCCTAATAATTTGGCAACCCGCTGTATCTATCACCGGGAAAGAGAAGTTTGGGATAGCAACTTTTTACTACTCGTTCCTCGCGGCTTCAGCAGAGAACCAGGTTGTTCGATTTGTGCGATTGTTTGTAAAATAAGTCGATGTGTATCCTCGAAGGCAAGTGTAACTCATTTATTGGCTAGCTTAATGCGAGCCCATTGGCATTACCATCGTCTCGACTTCCGTAGCTATCGTCCCGAGGACGAAGGCGGTAGGGATATAGAGATATTGGGTTATAGCCTCGACGCTGCATTATCTCGATTCAACGCCAGTCTCTGCCCCAATAATGACCCTTATTATTAATCAGAGGGTTCTTATCCTAATCCAACAATGAGGCCGAGAATGTTCAGTCCGAATATCAAAGTCGGCTAGAGGACATAATATATATATTTGTAGAGGACAGTCACTTATTAATGCAGACGCAAGACCGAGGTAATACCCAGGAGGTCCGGGCTTAACAGGGACTTAGACGATGATTAGATGCCGCCAAATACTGCTGCTACTCGATTCTGTTAACGATGGGCGGGTAACGAGTTGGCGCGTCGGATTATACCTCAAATCTATCGACAACTTCCGAACTATGACATTTCCGACATTTCATTTTATATGTATTTGCACCGAAAAATATGCCTCCACTCGTTTGTGAGATTCAGAATGGTCATAGACTCGTACTCGATGGAGCAATGAAAGGATTCGAAGGATTTTTGGCCATCAGCATTTATTAACTAGAAAATTGATTTTATGGAGAACGATTTTAGACCAAAGATAAAGGTTTCGTACGAATTTACCCCGGGAATCCAACCCACTACGCACATAAATGCAATACTTTGGCCGTTATTCGTGATAACCGGTATCGATAAATTAATAAAACCAATGTTCTCATACGTAAACATTGCAAAAAGCTTCAGACGGCAAGGTAATTTACAGACGTTAGATTCTCAGAAGAAATGTCCAAGATTTTTCGCGGGATTATTGTGTTGTTCGTGATGTGGTCTATTAATATTCGGTTGATATTACCTGAAATGAGCATCTCAACTGAAATGCTGATCAATTTGTCGACAACACAAGTTCAAATATTGTGTCATTTCACTTGCAGGACGCTTAATTTGAAAGTTTCTCAATACACGAATCGAAATGGCAGCGATTGGCAATAAATGGGAGTCAGGTGCAATAAACTGCGATTGAAGTATTATGGAACGGCTGTGAGATTTGAAGGGATTTGCGGAATAACGGTATAACTTGACGTACAACGTTTTTTTAGAGTATGTCGGGATATTGATCAGCAACTTTCTAATCATTATACATGTTGACAATGTAACGAGAAATCTATACTAAACTGTGAAAATGAGACAGTCCGCGGAAGAACGGTATAACCTCGCCTGAAACAGAAATAAAATAAAAGATGTAAGATCACTGATCACACATCATTTGTTACAACCGATGCGTAATCAAGGTATACCTGGGTAAAAAATTTCTAAATACACGACCAGTAACTAACACAATGAGGACATACCAGTGTTGGTAGATGTATAGAGGGAGAGAGATTAGGTACTCAGGGCCATCGAGTTATTGTACTTTCAGTTAGATTATTGTACTTTTTTCAATTGTTACTAGTAATCGACGAATTACTTGAGTTAATAACAATATTACATGAAAATTACTATAGAAGATAAAACAGCCCATAATCGATAAATGAATAACACAAATATTGTTGTAATTTCATTTATTAATTGAATACCTTTCGTACAGTTGGTTAGGATTGAAAATCTGACCCGATTAATGGTTAGCGGATATTGTAGATTTGTTCGTTCAAATCTATGTATAAAAATGAAAGATACCATGATTAACTTATTATCAATCGTAATTTCAGAAATGTGCGTAAGCGTAGACAAAAGAGTGAGATTCGCTACCAATCAACTACTATATTGTAACTAACGCACTCAAAGTACTATGTTGACTAGAAAAAAATCAAAAAAATGATAAATCATATTATTGCACATTAGAGGATCTGATCATTATTAGATAATGCCTCAAAGCCAAAGAGACTAGGACGTTATCGTATAGTTTAATTGAAAAATATTAACCTGGGTGAGTGGTGGTAAAATATAAATTACTTACAAAATTGAACATGGAATTCTTATACGCTTATAAAATGCTTGAATGTTCAGGATTATTTAATTTTTAGACGTTTTATACTCTTTGGATTGCATATTCTACAGCACGATGAACTATTGTACATGTACAATAATTATGGTACGTCAGTTAACGCAGGACGAAACTGAAAACCAGGCTTAAAAGATAGTGAAAGAGTGTGAAAATCAGAAGAAGTTGGTACATGAGCCCAATAGAAGCAATCAACTTGGAAAAAAACTGAGAAAAATAGAAAGAAACTCAAGAAATATGAAAAAAAACTCCGAAGAAATCAGAAACAGATAAAAGAAACGAGAAAATCTAGTAGATAAAGTGAAATTTTTTCACAATTTAAAATTCACGCAATCTTTGGAAAAACGATACACCACAAAATGTTCTTTTTTCAATAAACATTATGTTCTCAAATTAATATTACTCGAGTCAGATTTATTATACGTTAATTAATTTCCTGATAATCTGCTTGAAGCATTTTGCTGCACCCCGATTTTATCTCACGCAGTTTCCTACGTTTTTCTCGTTTTCCTCACATTCACGTTTTTCGAGTTATACCATTGTTCCGCGCAGCCCCTCGATTGTAACTGACGTCATGTTGAACCCTATTATGAAGCATGGTCTACTAGACGAAAGACACAATCAGGTGAGTATCTATGTAGTGTATATCTCCGTTCCCAAATCAGCTGGTGCAAGACAGGAATGGCGTCGTATAGCTGCTCATGGGTATCTTCTCCTGCTGGTAACGGAATCAAGTTCGGGTATGGCTGACCAACTCGATTCGTATCGGCAATGGATAGCACGTCGCTGCGTGCAAGTAATAATCCGTGTCCGAACGAAAAACCTCAACTCGAATTATAACTTTCGTGCGGTTCAACGTTGCCGACCATTCCCCCAAATCCGACTTTCCGAATTACCATTCTCCCGAAGGGACGTTCCCCCGAACGAATATTCCCTCGAACGGACATTCCTCCGAAAGGCCAGTACGCTCGCTCGCCCGAATCACCGTTCCGTTGAAAATCAAATTTCGTAACTGATTTAGGTTCCAGGGTAGAATATTGTCTTATTGTTAATTGGACAAGTTCAAAGCGTCAAACTAGCTTTAGTTTAGCTGATATAAAAACTTCACGATGATAAGCAGTAAAAAAAAGTAGACGTTAGACATAATTAACTCATAAGATATGGAGGATAATATTGATAAAAATAATTGTTTCATATTATTAAGATACATTTTCATTACAGTGTTCAATCTCCAATGTACTGTTACGTCCGCGAATTCGTACAGCGTTATAAATCCAAAGATTGTGAAGCTGACGTACGACACGTAACAATTTTGATGTGACCTCTGTTTTGGGGCAAGACGTTTCCGCCCTCTCCACCGGGGACCGAGGTCTGGCCTATCGTTAGTTTCAATGCCCTAAGTACACACTACTAATTCAAATACAGAATATGCTAAAGATTAAACTATTTGGTGAAATTACGTTGCTGTTGAGTTATGATGGAAAACCATGACGTTATAGGATTTGGTAATACTCTCGTTGAGTATGCGGCACAGTCCGGCGGAGCGGATTATACGCTGGCACGAACGTAGGTGAGGAATAATGTGAATTGGTAATACTCTTGTTGAGTATGCGGCACAGTCCGGCGGAGCGGATTATACGCTGGCACGAACGTAGGTGAGGAATAATGTGAATTGGTAATACTCTTGTTGAGTATGCGGCACAGTCCGGCGGAGCGGATTATACGCGGGCACGAACGTAGGTGAGGAATAATTCGGGATTGCGTGGCGATGGTTGTAGGTTTGCTAAGTACAATTCAAATGGAGAACAATGTAATTTGTATTTAGCTAAATGCGAGTTGCGTACAAAAATGAAATATCAATCTATCGAGAAAAATCTTGGATACGAGTCGGATTTCAGGCTTCGTGATTCAGAGTCTCTAGGATTATAATAATATTCGAGTTCGTAATTTGAAATTGGAATTTGTAGAATAATTCAAAGTAAAGACTTAGAATATTCTTGTCGTTCGAGATGTAGTAGGATTCAGTGGATGTGGAAGTTAGAATAATTCAAAGTGAAGACTTGGAATATTCTTGTCGTTCGAGATGTAGTAGGATTCAGTGGATATGGAAGTTAGAATAATTCAAAGTGAAGACTTGGAATATTCTTGGCGTTCGAGGTGTAGTAGGATTCAGTGGATATGGAATTTAGAATAATTCAAAGTGAAGACTTGGAATATTCTTGTCGTTCGAGATGTAGTAGGATTCAGTGGATATGGAAGTTAGAATAATTCAAAGTGAAGACTTGGAATATTCTTGGCGTTCGAGATGTAGTAGGATTCAGTGGATATGGAAGTTAGAATAATTCAAAGTGAAGACTTGGAATATTCTTATCGTTCGAGATTCAGAGGATATAGAATTGGCCAACCTTTCGAGAAGTCTCTCAAAATGAAATGACGACTTTGCCTGATTTTTGCCTCGTATTTATACCCAAAAAAAGCGATAAATCTATCCCCTCCACCAAGATTATTCTGGACGCAGCAGCGATGCTCATCGCAAGATTTTCACCAAGGGCGGAAGGCGCATGGTGGGGCGTAGCCCAGTCTAAGGGAGGATGTTCTCCTATTGCTTGGTTTATGGAAAGTTCCATGCGATAAGCGGTTTCTTACGCTTCTGACGTCAGCAATCAACACGCTGCAGTGGTGCTTGCTAGAAAGGATATTGAATTGCGAAATTTTATGGAGTGAGGCGCGAGAACTATTTGTAAAAGTTACGTGGACGTAACAGTACGGTGTTAGTGTTGGAAAAAAAATCATCTTTGCATGTACGTAGGTGTGTATGGTGATGCGGTTTGGTGTGATGTGGTGTGATCTGGTGTGGTGTGGTGGCAGTGATGGTGGTGGTGGTGGTGGTTCAGCGGCAAAGCCTCCCGATTGAGAAAAAAATAATTTTTATTTGATACAATGATAATGTGAAGGTATGGAAAAAATGAGTTTTCTAGCCGCGCGAATCAGTGACCAGTTCGGGGGAAGGTCCGTTCGGGTAAATGGCAATCCGAGCAGTCGGTTTCGGGGAAATGGTAGGAACTCGCGGTTCAATATACTTTTAGAAAATGTTTTCATCCTAAAATAGATAATTACAATAATGTTCAGCGGTCTAGTTATGAGTATTTCAAGAGCATGTGTTTTCGATATCGCTCGTCTCACTATTTTTCCAAAGTGAACATTTCTTGACACATAAGTAACGGATGAATACTTCGGCGCTTACGACCCGGTGAAGTGCAAACGAATTCTGATTGTGAGAAATCCTTCGAAGGACACGACTTTTTCCTCAGGATAAGCATTGGTTAAGCATTTCGCATGACCAGAATCAAAGGCTTATACTTTTCTGAATGACACTCATCGGGAATTCGTGAAAAATCACGTATCCTCATTTCAATTCATTTATTCATTCATTCATTTACCGTGTTGAATTGCCAATACTTCTCACGATGTGAAGAGTCTACCGAACGTTTTCTTCGTTGTACTCAAATATTTCGGAAAATCGAACGGATTTCTCGTTGTTTCAACGTGATGTGATTTTTGGACCGTGAAGTAGTATTTTTCGGTTGGAAACTCAAAACTGTCGAGGAAAAAGGCGAAGAAAGAAGCAAACAAGAAACTTCTCGACAATCTCAAAAGGAATCCTCATTAAACGAATCAACAAGGAGCCAATTAAAACATTGCCGACTCAGGCAGGCTGCCCTCTCCGTGGCCAAACTTGCCGTAATCACCAATAACGACTTGCCGCTTATAAAAACTTCCATACCTTGGCCACCCTCGATGATCACCCCCTTCGACGAAGGACTTACCCCCTCCAGGTCGACTAAGAAGTTGGTTTACCGCCCCCGGGGGTGGTTAGCGGCTCTAGTTACGGGGCGTCTTAATTACCCACCGTAATGAACACCTTGTCGTAAAAACTTGCGCCCGATCGAGGTGGTTTAATTATTTTCATTCCCTCTCCGAACGAGGCCGGAAACTGGAACGTCTTTAACCGTTCCGTGATCCTTCGCTCCTTTTAAGCCCCCCCCCCCCTCTCGCCCCGCCTCTCCGCGCCGCTTAGTCTCGAAGGACAAATCCTCTGCCTCCTCCCTCGACTCGTCCCTGTGTATTTCACCCCTTGTTACCGGAATTTAGCATAATCAATTATTGTACCATTCCATCCAACACTCGTGTTGCGATCATTCCTCCTCTTTGTATCACTGATCACCCGACATTTCGCGTAATCAATCGTCTTTTCATCGTGAAACTTCACAGGGGCGAAGACGAAGAGAATAATAACGTAGATAATACCTACACGAACGTGAGTATCGTTTATCCTGCGAACTCGCAAAATCGAATGATTGATGTATCAACAAAATTTCGATTTTCTTCGGGTGAGTTGAGCATGAATTTTTATCAGTTTCGAGTCTGCTCTCGAATACGCTCGGAGTTTCCCGAGTTAGGCTTCTGTCGATTCACAAACCAATGCGAAAAACACGTTAAGTTTGAAGAATAAATTATTCCACGTATGAATGAATATATCGATGGCTCTGATGAATAATAGCATGGAAACACTTGGCACAAAACGTATAACCGAAAACGAGCTATTCACCAATGAGAGCAATCAAACAATCTTCCGTTAAATAAAGGCCCCAAACTCGAATCTATCACGAATATTTACACCAAATAATTTTGTATTTCGCTCTATCTCATAAATATTTATGCAAATTATTATCAAATGCATAATCAAGGGGTAAAAATAATGTAAGAATATTTCCATAGCAAACATCACACACACATAATTTAGTCCAACGTTTCATTACATTTTTTCAATCAAGATATGATGGTATAGATAATTGATTTCTATCAAGTTCTTTTTTCGTTGAATTTCAACATAAATTGCATTCGTCTTGTTAGATGCTTGAAATAAGAACACAAAAGTTGTTTATAGGTAAAAAATGTGTATGGTGCTTTTATTCCGGTATAGTCGACAATCGGTGTTATTATTCGCAAGACCCGTCGACTTGTATACACAAGAGATATTCCGGGCAAACGTGCCAGGCCCTGATCTCTACCACCTTCATTTGCCTTTAATGTTGGTTACTCAAAACCAATTCTCCAATTGCATTCTTGCATTGAAACAATTTCCAAAATCGTCAACCATCGTGGTTTGAATCAGAATGCAAAAGAAATCATAGGAAATCAAGATTATTTAATGAAAAATATTAGTCGCTTCCTAAAAGAATAGGGTCTCAAATGTAGTCAACGAGTAGCATGCACTGTTTTAGTTTTCACTTGGAGAATCCGATCATCATAACCTATAGAAACGGACCGGTCGAGACGTAAAGGAGAGAATATAGAAAAACTGATTTGGTTTGGGTAGGGTTGGGTTGGTTTCGCGCCATAACGGGTTGAACTAATAACTTCCCGATCATGTATCTTCTCCTTCATTTTGTCTTTATTGAATACATATTTCTTACTTTATGTTTTTTCCAAACAATTTTAATTGCAGGAACACAAGCATTGACAATAATTATGATACGGAATTCAGAGAGTTACAATCGAAAATAAACACTGGAATTGACTGAATTCAGTATTTTTGCGTCAAGCCCTTATTTCCACAAATATCGAAATCGATGATTCTTACGAAAACAAGCCTTCGATTTGAAAGTAAAAAGTTGTTTCGAACCAAAGTAAAAGACAATCAAGAATAAAATGAAATTGGACAAATGAAAAATGGATTTTTTTCAACATTTTTATCTAATCAAATAATCAAAAAACCACTGATCAAATCGTACTCGCCATCTAATTAGGTTCAAGTCCCATCAAGGCGCGTCGATGGGAAAAAAGCAATTTTGATTCTCGTCGTTTATTGAGGAGAAATCGAAGCACAAAATTTTGCTCTCTCTTTCTCTCTCTCTCTCTCTCTCTCTCTCTCTCTCTCTCTCTCTCTCTCTCTCTCTCTCTCTCT
>OZ018311.1:17380255-17423838 GCA_963969455.1 Arge pagana | reverse complement strand
TCTCCCCCCTCTCTCTCCCCCCCCCCCCCTCTCTCTCACTCTCTCTCTCTCTCTCTCTCTCTTTCTCTCTCTCTCTTTCTCTCTTTCTCATCTTTCTCTCTTTCTCTCTTTCTCTCTTTCTCTCTCTCTCTCTCTCTCTCTGTCTCTCTGTCTCTCTCTATCTCTTTTTTCTTTTTCCTCCTGCTCTTCCTCTCTATCTCTCTGATTTTCACTTTTTCTTATTGTTTTTCACTTTACCTTTTTCCAACACCTGCGGCGAATATTCATTTTTCGACCTCCAATCAGTCTCCATTCTTTACTTGAGTCATCACTCCCGGCTCATAACCAAACCGTATCTTGTTCGGATCGAATGCTTAGCTTCAATTTTCCGAGTTTGAAATATGTTGCGTATAGTTTGGGTAAGCCAACGAAGTACAAGCTGTTCGAGAATGGAATTTCGAAGTTCTACATTCCACCCTCTTTGTGACACAGGAAATAATAGAGTTCTATTTCTAAATCTCTCTAACATCTAAATTTTGCTCTTTCGATTTTCATTATCACTTTTTCAAGTTGGTATTTTGGTTGAGACGCCCAATTTCCTCGTGCTTGTTCAGCCGCCTTAAAAAACGAATAGATTCTTTGATCTTTCATTTTTTCACCTGCTGTTGATCTTTCTTATTCATTCTTCACGAGTTTAGATTGTTTTCATAATATTAAAAAAAATCAAATACGAAAAAACTGCAGGCTGGTTGAGTGTTGCTTCATGAAAACATGGTGTACAGAATTTCAGTTCTCCCCGTGATCTGGATATAGTCTCCAACCATCCAGAACAATCATGCAGCTACAACACTACGAGGAGTTTATTGAATTTTCTCCATCTCACGAAACGGCGGTGATCTGAAAAATAAGTTCTATTTCTCCTCTGTTTTCGCCCTCCGGGATTTTGTGATCATGAAAAAAATCTTATGAAAACCCTTGTAGTGCTTTTACTATATTCTTTTTTTTTAATCAATAATCTTTTCCTGCCATATCAATGGAAAACTGCACACTCTTTTTTCGTGAGCACCTGTTCAGCCGGCCTCAGTTTTTCCAATTCCAATTGTTCCTAAAATATCAATAACATTTTTCACTCTTCAAATATCGATAAATATCATTGGTTTTATCATGGCTTCCGAAGAAGCCAAACGTTCGGCGGTCTTAACCAAAATACTCCTTCAACCGGAAACGTTTTCGAGCAACGTAGCAACGATGCATATTAAGTGCATACCGATCTCACTCATGATCCCGAGTTTCCGATGACATCTAGTCGCGGCGGGATCACGCGACCATAATCGTTGAGCGGCTTTGAGACGATTAATATTCATGTCAATATATTGCACAATGTACTGTGAAATAGTTCAGCATCGTCAGCTTACGCGATCTAATAAATTTTTGAAATATTAATTCACGGCTGATACTTGTGCAGTCAACATGTGGAATGATAAGAAGACAGCAAGTTGGATTATCATTGTATGAGTCATATCTTCGGAAAAGGAGAAAAAGAAGCGCACGTTAATGACCGAATGGTTCATTGAAAGAAATAACTACACTCATGAAACTCCTCTGAGTGAACAAACAGTTAGTGACAAAGCAATTTTTAAAACTTTATGCGACTAGATAGAACGTTATTTGATGAATTCTTGAAAATCGTAACACCTCAAATTCAAAAAAGGGATACTATAATGTGCGATGCTATCCCTCTAAGAACGGAACACAGACCATAGAGCTGAAGCAGTATTGCGTAATATTGTCCACAGACGGCACAATATTTTCTAGATTGCACAATAAAAATAAAGCTCTTCTTGAATAACTGAATCCATTGCACAATCCTTCAATGTGACTCACAGACGTGCAATATTATTGGGCAATATCAATCATTGTGCAATATATTGACATGAATATTGATCGTTTGGAGGCCCATTCAGGTAGTCGAGATCGGTTCCCGTTTTTTTTTCTCTTAAAGATTAAACGTATCCGCATCTATTTCTCCAACGTGATAATCGAAAAGGAACTATGAATTGTTAATCATTTCCGGGCGGCTATATTATTACTATGTTTGCTTTCATTAACGAATCGTTATCATTGAATTACTGTTTTAGTTATAGTGCAGCTTCGAATGTGCTGTGAACTGCGTTCTTCCTCGTCCTCCTCGTCGCACAGTGCACCAAAAATAGAAAAAATTCTAATTACGCGCCAATTCTGATCATATGGCCATGCATTTTTCTTAATCTCTTTGAGACATCATAAAATTCGAGCTGGAGTTGCGGAAATCAATAAATTTGTCAAGGACTTTTTGTAAAATCAGATAGATGATATTACCATCGATAAACCTTCAAATATGAAGAAGACTCGAGTAGATATACTTATCTATTGTTTGGTTTTATCAGATCAAATCGTGTGCAGCCTGCGAGATGTTGAAAAGAAAAAGCTTAAGTCTAACACCTATCGATGAAGGATTTCTGAAAAAACCATAATAATTTTATTATTGCAATCCTTAACAAATTCCGCGACTTTGTTACTCCAAATTCATTGAAAATCAGAAAAAATCATTTAGAAAATTCATAAGGAAAAACTAAACTAAATCGGCCTTTTTTGTCACCGGAATAAAAGGTATCACATTTTTTTCGGTGGTTCTAGCGCTAATAAGATGAGATCCGATCGCAGAATCGATCTGACACCTCAGGATCTTGACATATACCTACTTCAGAATGTCCAACGAATGATTTTTCATGAAGTATGATATTTTCTCACAAGAACAGCGAATTTTCCCGATGATTTCTGCTCGAATAATCATTCAGTACTAGTTTTTCCGTTTAAAATCTATTTTTTCCGGTTTCGATCCGAGCTTTTTCTTTCTCGAGGTAAACCAATTTCAAAATACGGTACAGTTTTGGAACGCGACGTCAAGCTACGATGTCTACTGTACATTAGAATTGGTATATTACGAGAAAAAAAGATCAAATCGCAACGAACGAAGATGATTTTCGAAGAGAGAGAGTGGTATTGAATTACACTACGAGTATCAGAAATAGGCGAATGAATCGTTGTTTCCGTAAGAAAACGTCAAATAAATCCGAAAACGATTTCTTTTCTTAGAACTTTGAGGGTTGCATGACTTGCAGACCTGCTTCGCTACAACTATTTTGGAGCCGTATTCAGATGCAGCGTCGAGAAATCTACGAGGAATGATATTCGGTTTCATTCTGTTATCAAAATGTTGTTGAATCGTGTGATTTGGAGCTGAATCGTACTTGTTTTGACGATACGATAGGCGGAAAGACCTGCAGAGTTTGGAGAAAGCACGCGATACTGACGGACACAAACGTCTGCGGAATTGGAGGGGAGGAGAACGTCGATGCGTGTACTTGTAGCACACAAGCAATGGATCTTTGTTTTGTAAACTTCAGCCTGCTGAAGCTCTTCAAGTCTCGAGCTCTCATCATTTTCCTAATCCTCTCATAAAGTTGTGCATAGCTACGGCTACACCGTGGCATTAGTATAACGCTAGATAGCAATGTCCTCTTTGCTTCGAAGCTCGCCGAGAGCTTCAAAAGTCCCCCTCGTTTCCCCCCGCTCCGAACTTTTCTTCCCCACTCTAGCAAAGCGCTTTTGCGACCAACCAATCCGGCCGGCCGCAAGCGCCACAGGTCACGCCCAGGAACCAGTGGCTCTCCATTCAACCCCACTACTAATTTGCCCTACACGGTCACCCCTACTCGTCCGATTACGTAACTGTGACTTTTCTGAGCTGGAGCTTTCGAGATTTCACACAATTTTCCAACTGCTTCGCGCAGGTGACGGCGTAATCCTCTAACGATCAAGATTTCTCCGAGAAACGAATCTCGTTACGCGAAACTTGCTCACGTGTCCTCCGGCGATAAGGTTGCCTCTCCGCAAGTAAGACGCTTCCAGCTCGGAACCTATGTATTCATATGATTCTCACAAATCGATCAGCCTCATTCAAGTTAAGATATGTCGAAAAATCAACAGCTGGCAATTTTCAGCTTCTATCAATATCTTTAACGTTTCAGCAAAGCTCAAGCATATAAAACATTTGTGTACGGATATTCTTTGCAAAAGTCATCTCAACTGTCGATTATTGTCACGTACAAATAGGTCTCTGGACTTTGAGATATTTTTCGAATTTCAATTATATTTTTCCAATATTGACTGCTTTGTACAGAATACCAACGGAGGAGAAAAGTAAATAAATAAGTAACAAATGCAGTGAGTGATAAATAAATAACATTTGCAATAATAGATAATTGAATAGCAATAGCAATCGCTTGACTATTATCTCTTTGAAGTACAACATTTGAAAATGAATAAGAGCCTCACTTGCACAGAATTCTCTTTGTTATGAAGAAATGGAAATAAATATGTATTTGTTTGGATTATTAAACATGAATCGTTACTCTATTTTTTGAGGTGGCTTGATATATATCCCACCTTTCCTAGAAGCTGAGAAAAAGTTGGGACAGCTTTAAAACCACTTGGCCCCAAAGTGATAAATGCGATTATCGCGTTAACAATCCGAGAAAAAAAGATAACATGCGGTTTTATGAAAAAACTGGCCTGATAGAATTAAAAATAATGTATGTATCGTTATATATAATCATACAGAATTCTATATTAAATTGCAAAAATTGCAATGCATAAATCATATATAATTTTTCCGTGAAAATCTTATACACACAATTACGTGTAGTCTTTTTTTCTCAGAAATGTGAAAGAATATCGCGTAGATGGTCCGATCATTCTTACCTCGGGGTATCCGATCGATTGCTTCGTGTACTGGAATCTCCAGATTGAAGGAATTTTCATTATAAAACCGTGAATGCTGATCGTTTTACATAGGTACACGTATAGGCTTTCAGAGGCGAGAGTAGTAATTCAATCAGAGAGCCACGAGTTCAGAGATTCGGACGTTTCGACGTGCTCGAAAACCGCTCCTGCTGGCCATTTCTTTCCACATCAGAAAGGGTATTCATGATCTATCGCATTTCTCGGCAAGACTTTCTTAGCTGGCAGGGCGCCTCGTCTCGCTCAAGTCGAAAGTTACGCTGATTGCGAGTAACCGGAATATTTTCTTTCATCCCTCAGGTCTGCAGCAGTTGGGCCTCGACGGGGTTGGTAGTGTTGGTAGCGAAGGTGGTGGTGGTGGTGGTGGATGGGGCGGTCTTCCACGCGGAACTCTACCCCCGGACTGTCTTCCGCCGCCACCCGGCCGCCACCCGCATTCTCACCCTCCGCTACCAGGAGGTGCCTCAGCTTTCAACCCTTTCCACCATGCCATCGAACAGCGCTCGCCAAGACTACCACCACCGGCTACCGGTACGAACTTTGAAGATAGCACGACGCGATGTCAATATTCGAGGGGTGTAGGGGGGGGGGGGGGCGCTTCGGCGTAGATTTCGCGTGGTTAACGGTCACGGGGTGGAATGGAAATGGATGCATTTTCGTGTTTCTCTTACAGCAGAATCTCCGCACGGTGATTTGGGGCCTATCAGCGTGGCCGTGAGAGTAGTTAGTCCCAACATGTCACCGGAGAACGGTCCGGGGCTGCTAACTACTGCTCCGGTGGCAGCCCCAATATCGTCGGGTGAAACCACCGCGACAACGCCAAATCCATCCGCTCGACATTCACCGCATCATCATTTTCAAGGTTTGTATCGATCGTGGACTGCATCCACGCTATTCCCAACGTTTGAAGATATACTTGAATGATTCAAGTGTGAACGATATATTTTCAGGTATTCATCCATTCTTTGGCGCCCCACATCCGTTGTTCGGCTCGATATTCGCGCCGCTGTTTCCGCAATCGAATTGGCTTTACAACCAGCTCTACCATCACACGCAGCCCGAACTTCAAGCATTGGCATGGCACATGGCGCATCAGCGTTTCCAAGGTCCTAGCGCTAGGCTCGAAGAGCTGCGAAAGCTTCGTAGTTCCAGCAAGAGTCCCAACGGGAGCTCGAAGAATCGTGGTCAGTATCGCGAAGAGGATAGATTGCGCGAGACGGATGCGACCGTCAGGAAAAGATTTCGGGATACGGAGAGCCCCGAGGGTAGTAGCATCGAAGTCGACGACGAGGCTGACCGCAGGATAGAGGGATTGGGCAGGATTCATATCGATCTGCGAAGAGAACGAAGATGCAGCGACGATTCCTTCGTCGACCACGATTCACCAAGAGGTTCGTCCGAAGAGTCACCGAGAAGCGACGACGATGAGGGTACGATACGCGATGCATCCGAACCACTGACCATCAGGTTTCAGTCGAATCTTGAAATGTTGAAAGAAGACTCGAACGTTACGAGCGATTTGGATCATCGTAGTGATCTGACGAAAAAGATGCGTTTGGAGGAGACGGTCGATTTGAGCACAAAAAGGAATCACGACAAAGAAAATCGAGAGGAGGACACGAGTGAAGGCCAAGATCTAATGGTCAGACGGAAAGAGGAAGATGCAAACAAGGACACAACGAGACCTAGGAGAGAAAGAACACCAAAGCCAAGACACGTCTGGAGACCCTATTAAACGGCACTTTGAGTCCTCCTTTCTCTATCGACGTTCCTGAACGTATGACTCACTCTCACGACTCTTTCCGAACGTATCATCCGATTTTTCCGTTCCGCAAAGACACGCAACAATCGAGGTTATTAAATCGGAGAAGCAATTATCATTATTGTTACGGATTTTTATACCAGTTGTGAAAAGTCCTAACGGAACGGTGTTTGGAATTTTATTCGAAATTAGCCGAATGAAGAGGCAAGAGTGCGGAGGATGCGATGTTTACAGTGCTTACACCACAGTGGGCAGTTGAACACTGCCCCACTGGCCCAGTGACTGAGCTAATCGAGGTGACCATGGCGGTTGACTTGATCGAAGTGGTCGAGACGGGGGTGGAGAACAGGCACGAGATGGTCATAGGCGGTTTGGTGGGCTACCACGGGCCTCAAGGTGGGTTCGCATTTGGCTTTGACGCTGGGACGAACAGACCCATGGAAAGAGAGCGGAAACGGAGTGGTACTGCGACGGTCGGAGAGAGTGGGTGCGCGATATCGAGACCTCGGTAATCACCGACGGCAACGATTCACACCACCACCAGAATTTTCCTACCGCGATTACGGAACAGGAAAGAGAATAAAATAACTGCAAAAATGACAATTCGCAACGCGCGACCGCGCAGTTTCAACGATGAGTGACCCAACACGTTGAATAGTTTCCTTCAAAACTGTGATCGGCACGTTAACAGCTGATCGTGCCGGATTTTGATGCGAAAGCAATAACTGAAAGAAAACATTAATAAAGAATCGAGGACTAACCAGGGTTTACGTCTGCATGATATGTAAATATGAAACAACTCGTCAAGTTGGATATGGAATAACGAAGAAATTTATAAAAAGGCTTATGTTTCGAGTTAAACTTTGCCCTAACGACTGCAGCAAGCTATCATTTCTATCGTTCGTACGTCTCCGCGAGAAATGGAACGCAAAAAAATCCTTATTGTCAATACGACGCAACGGAGAAAAACGAAGAAGGTGAGCCGTGCGAAATGTATGAAAAAAGTCTCATGAGTATAATTCATCGTAAGACCTCGAACACACACACACACCCACGCACACACTCACACACTCACGCGCGCGTCCACGCTCCCGTACGTGTGGCTACGTATATATATATGTGAGTGTGTGTATACATATATATATATATATATATATATATATATATATATATATATATATATATATATATATATAATGATGAAGAGATGATTGCGTTAAACATTCGTTGTAGCGTGAAATAGTTTCATAGTTAGTTAACGACGAGCGGTCTTCTATCGGATGACCAATGTTCAATGTGTCATCCTGACCGTGAAAAGAATAATCCAATTTTTTACGATCTGTTTATAAAATTCTAAACCTTATTGATAATATTCACGTTGAATGAATCATGAAAATTTTGCTGAAGAAATCTCTTTTTTTTGCTTTTTGTTTGTTTGTTCAATTGAAGCAAAGTGTAACGCAAAATATGTGAGAAAGGTGTAAACGATTTTACGTCTTTCGATGAGAAGAAATTTCAGGAAAGTCATCAGTCAACTGTGAACTTATTCACTTTATCCTCTACAATAGAAAACGGCTGATTTGTGATTCAGTCTTTTATTTTTTTTACCATTTTCTGTAAGACTTCTGCCGCACGGATAAATGTGTAAACGGAAAAATAATTATTCGACGGAGCTTTCATAAAGAAATATTGTCGAAAATGATTCCAGCAAACGATTCATTTTCATGATACTGTATCGATGTAAATAATTTACCAAAGATTACTCGCCATTTCAATTTGAATATTATACGTAGTCATAGAATTGTAAAATTCGATGGATACATAAGAATGCTTCTCGGGGGCAAATTGGACATTTTTCCATACATTCGTTCGGCATTTTCTCCAAAACTTCTTTCTCAATCGGTGAGAAAATAATACCGCTATTACAGCTCGTGTTTCGAAATTTGTTATTTTGTTGTCTGAATTTTTTAAGACGTAACGTTTTGCCCCCGAAATATCTGTAAGATTCGAATCATCAATTGTTCAAGATGTGACATGAAATAAAAATATTATTTGTTCTATTGAATCGTATAGAGTTGTCTATTGGAACCTGTTGATATTCTTTTCCCATTTCGGCCGCAAACAATTTTGCGATCCCTTATTTTAAAACGTGAGTAGATCGACATCTGTGAGTGAAATATGGACGAATTTCATCATTCACTTTTTTGGAACGCTAAGAATGCAACTAATTACTTTTTTTTCACACGAAAAAGGCAAAGTTCCGAGGTTATGGAAATTCTTAAGTATTGCTGTGGAGATATTTCAATATATCGATCACTTTTGTAGGCGGTTAGATCCGTGCAATTACGTTTTCATACTTCTTTCGAATTGTTCGTGTCAATTTTTTTAAAAATTGGCAATTTTTCACAAAAACTGCTGTGAAACGCCTGTATGTGTGAAGTTCGGTTAAAGTGGGAATCATCGCTATTAAATTATGCGCGTTTTAGAATTAAAATTGAGAGCAGTGATATTTTTTACCCAACTCTGAGTATTCTTCGACGAGCGGAACGAAAAAATATCGATCCGCAGTGAATCATTTCAGTGTTTATTCAGTTATTCCTGTCATTCGTATTTCTCATTCTTGTCACTCCTCCAGTTATTCCTCGCGGGCTGGCACCTTTTTCTCGACAGTTTTTTCCTTTGTTCCTTTTCAGCCGAGCACTTTAGATAATAATGCAGGGGTTCGCAGGGACCAGGGAAAAGGTGAATTGTGCATTTATCTCAAGAATGATGATTCAAATTAACGCAAATTTTCTCTCCGTTATACTTGGCACCTTGGAAGTTTCAAAAATAAGTGAGAGCCACCCGAGGAACCGTCGAAACAATTCATCATCGTATTTCATGCGAAACACGATTTTTTCGAAATCAATATTTCTCAGAACTGTTTTGCTCTTAAATTTTAATTAACCGATCTCGATTGCTGCGACGCGAATCCTACCTTCTTTCAATCCCAAGAACAACTTCTTAAATTATTCCGTTTGACCCACTGTGCGATGGTCCCTCGATTGGACTAACAATTAACCCTTCGTGGTAACCACGACACAAAATAACTTGAACTCTGGTTTCAGATTTCCTAAAATTATCGGCTCGCATTGGGGTTTTTATAGATTTTTCCTTTATAAGGCAGTGAAATACCCACGACGCATAGCAGCTATTGATTTTTTATCTACATTCTACGTTGTATGTGGCAGCCGTTATTGGAACTCATTTTTCTCAAATTACCACTTCTATACATCAGAAGTATTGCGTGTGATTTTATCGAGATGGTTAACAGAAATTAGTATAACATGATGATCTCAGTACACAAATCTTTTTTTTCGGACTAATCGGTCTATGATTTTTGTTTCAGCGTTATGGTTTTTTTGTTATTATTTTTTTTACAAATTAAAATGTCAGAGTGATGTTCCATGCTGTTTTTCATTTCAATCAGAAAATTGAAATTTTCATTTCAGTCGAAAATCGGTCGGTGTGACTAATCGTTGAAATTTTTTCATAGCTGTCATCACAAGCCGTTGATGAAAAATGAAACCCTTTCAAAAATCCACGGTAGGAGACGATTTCCCAAGGATTTCGAACAGTGACATTTTTTGCCATAGAACAAGAGAAAATTGCAAAGTTGGATAGAAACGATCATGTAAAACATCTGATTAATGAAACTTTCATTAACCAAATTGCCATGTCGATGACTCATCGTTCGATAACATCCGATCACGTAACGTTGAATTAGGAAAATTACCTTTGTAATCCTTGTCTAACGGTTCCGCTCGGGTTTCGACATTTAGAACCTGCGAGCTCGTGTATCGTCCACTCGGTGTATACATGCCGAGCTCGGGTTTCTCTAGTTCGAAGACGAGGAAGAAATAGCGATAAGCTGGTGCGAGAAGACTGGTATGAGGCGGAAACGGGAGGTGTGACGTCAGGCGGTGACGCCGCAGCAGCCATCTTGCGTGATACAACTAGACCAAACTCGCCACCCATTACGCACCACCACCACCACTACCACACCATAGCTGCTACTACCACGAGCAGCGACCGTCATCATTATCGCGAAAAGCTCCACACCGCTACGCCACCGCTGGCATCACCACCACCACCACTAATACCAACAACAATTACACCACACGCTACCATCGCTACCGTTAACACAGGCGTGACTACTAAATACAGCTACCAACAGAGCAACAAAGTACGGCAGAGGGTATCTCTCTTTGTAGTTAGTGCTTTTGAGGCGACTGTACGATTTCCCTTGAAATCCAAGAAGCACAACGGAAAGAGGTGACGTCTAGTCTCACGAGGCGACAAATTGGTGTAACGTGATGCGTGATGCGAATGTACAGATCGAGTATCCGCTCAAAGTTCGCAGGTCCAAGAAAGTTGGGCATTTGCAAGATTGGAAATCGGTGGAATCATATATGATCGAGGTACGGATGATTTTGAAGAAATTGTAATAAATGTCGACAAAAGCGGCCTGCAAAGGAATGCAAACGGTCTTCCGATAAAATCATCATCGGCATCTGTATGGATCTCCAGGCCTGCCGATAAAGAGAATAAAGCGGAGGATGAGGCACGGCGGCGGTCCTCAAGAATTTGGTCTAAAAATTGTTTCTCTCTTCTCGTGAAAATATGATGTATGGGAGACTGGGCCCGACGGCCCTTTTTAGACTATCTATTGTTTTTGTGGCTTTCGATCACCGGGTATATGTTATTCTGGTCTATCTCGAAGGAGTTCATCATAAGTTTGCGATAATTCAACCACAACAAAATCCGGAGCACGATGGACCCCCTACAAAAAATAATCCTTTCTTTCTTCTTTTACATCACTTTGGATTCTTCACTTTCATAAGAATAAAAAAATTGATAACAATGATCATGATCGAGTTTATTATTATTGAGTTGCATAAAAAAATACTTTTATTTTTTGAACCATTGGAAGTATTTCATTTTATCCCTCTTACGAAACTTCATGTTACGAACGGACTCCGTTCGTAGTCGAACGGTCCGGTTGCTATCAGCGGATCCTGCGGATCTGTAATCAGAGTGATGGGAAAGACCGTTAGAATGGATTACACACCGTTTTCGCTGAACCAGGAGATTCCATCGAGTCGCAGAACTCTCGGAGAGCGCTCTGCGGCCGGCGCAGCAAAACCCTTTTTCTCAAGGTAGATTCATTACGCGGATCGTCAAGGGCTATTCGACGGTACCGCGAAGACAGTCATAGTAGAGTCATCGCCGAGCAAACGTCAGATAGCGTCATGTCTTACCAATTAACTCGGTAACATCCAGTAACGTCGTGGGGTAGGGCCAAGTCTTAATAAACTATCTGTATCTGTCTCTAATCATTCTTCCGACTCACAACCGAACCCGTCATTTCCTAAAACGACTCAGAGAGTCGTCGCGCTGCTCCCTAAAATTTTCTACAACGTCAAGATCAAACCGCTCGAATCTTCAGACTTTACTTTGCTCTGAGATTATTTATAAGCTTTCAATTATGAATACATACATTGAAAAAAATATTCATTCAGAAAATTTTTGAGGGGTCCGTCGTACTCTAGGGGGTTCATCGTCCCACGGTCTTATTTCCACGATTCACTTATTTGCAGGATGATGTACGACAACCAATGTTATACGATATTAGACGTCTTATACGTATTATAAGTAATAGCATAGTCATTGTCATGTTTTCCCCAAATGCAGCCAGAATATATGTGCCACTCCTGATATTTCGCGAAACACGATCTTCATCTGAAAAGTCATTGGATCCAATAAAGTTCCCCGCGGAACAATCTTCGTTCCTAAATATTCTTATGGAACAGTTTAGTTTTTCCATAATTGATTATTTGTCACAACAAGAAACATCTAAATGTAAGAGGTGAAAGAGAATATTATTCACAAATTCACTTAGCAGTGTTTGCTATTGTTTACTAGTAAATAATAAAGTGACATCTAGAAGTATAAATTTCACGGAAAATAGAACATCTGATCGCCGATCTACGATGGTAATTATCTAGAAAAACTTTAGTAGTAAAATCATAGATGACGGAATTTGACATCTTTATTTTTGAGATTTTTAAACTATTACTATTCACATCGAATTCAAGTTTGATTATGTATTCGTTTTTACGTTTTCATGTCATAGAATAAAGTTTTTTCACCCCAAATGACATGTCTTCTCAACTATGCTGGACTTAGGGGTAATACGAAAAAAAAAATTTTGACAAAATATCAAAAATTCATAGTTCTGAAATGAAACAAAAACATGGCTCTGAAATTCTCAAGATCTCTCAAGATTCTTCAGAGGCATTGTAGTAAAAAATTTGAACTCAAATTTTCGTGTCGCCATACGATGTAGACGATTTTTCAAAATTCAAAATCCTAAAAATGAATCATTTGTCACTTTTTTCCCGAAATATATTTCTTTCCAATAGCCCTAAGTATCCTCTGTGGAACAAACTAAAGGCCATTCATTTATCTACATTAGTTTTCGATATATTTGATAAATAAAGTTGATGAACGGAAAAAATGGTCAAATTTTGAATTTTCATTAGCTTTTGAAAGAAATTTTGCTGATTTATTTTGTTTCGTGAATCTTTGTTTTATGATAAAAGAAGAGTTTTGACCGAGTTTCTCCCAAATTGAGAGGGGTCGATTCCAACTAGTGGTCGATTTGACATGGAATTACCCATAACTATCCGGATAGACGATTTCGAAGCACTTGTGGGGTGATTAAATTGATAACACGCATTTTGTTCTACAGCCCAAGTCGGGAACATTACCCGATATTTCATGAGTTATCAGTATTATGCAACTAACAAGTCAATACCTGTGACAAAATAAATAGGCAATCTTAAAATGAAAACTTGATCGGTTTTTCGTTGATGTTTCATACTCTCGTTTCAGCTCAGAGATGAACACTCTTGCTTACTCATTGTAATCAAATGATATTTGAGTTATTACAAGTTAGTTAATCGTGACTACCTGAGAAAGAAAGATTTAATATTCTAGCGTCGGAGCGACGTCACTTGTATCTGATAACTCATTTCGAAAATCATTTTTGAATGATTACCGAATATTACAATAAATTTTTAATTCTTAAATGCAATTCTGCATCACGAAAACCCCACAGTAGATATGAAACCACCTCGTGGTTTCCGATTCTCTACTGAATTTTATTTATAATTGTTCAGACTTCTTTCTAAAACAATAGACTGATTGAATTCGAACTGTTTGGTTTTCTTGTTAGAAAATCGATGGAAAATTCTTTGGAAAGGACATTGCTAAGTTCCCTCTCTGAGTCAATAACCAATCACAATTCAAAGTTCATCATAAATGCAAAGAAAAGAATGTTACTAATCTAATATAAACTCATCTTTCGCGGGAAGAAGCCGCTATTCAGATCATCCTTGTTAGAAAAAAGTTCACGATAGTCTGATAGCGATATTTTTTATTGTTATTTGTTCTAGAAGAAAATAATTTGGTAACTAATTTGAAGTGAAGATCGTTCGTGGCTCATCTCGATGTTGAGGGTGCAACTGTCGAATAAAATCACAAATTGACATTCTAGTTTGCAAACGAACCGATGAATACGATCGAATAATTTAGATAAGATAATAGAAATCTTTAATTATTTGAATGTGAACTCAGGAAGAATCAAGTGAAGTGAATATAAATCAAATCCACCGAATTAATGAATTATAAAAGATGTCGATTTGGTTTTAATATGGATAGTTGGCACTATAGACTGGTGTGAATTATAATTTCTTGGACTAAAACTTTCGCGAAATATTTAGAAACTATCAAAAAACGCGTACTTTGCAAGGAACAAAAAAGAAAAAGCGGGTTAAAGAATCAAACATATTCAAATCCCATCTTTAGCGATAGCTCAAAGAATTTGTTTTGCAGTCTTGTATAACATATAATTCTGAAAAAAATCAAAAATGTCGTTCTTCAAAAGAAATAAAAATTCCAATTTGAATTTGAAAACAAAAATTGTGAAAATCAGAATGTGATCTTTTCATGTTTTTTTCCCTGAAAAATACATTTTGAGACGGAAAGAATGATCCCCCAACTTTTAAATTATGATGAATTGATCAGAAGTCATCATTTTTTTCAACTTGCCGTATCATTTATTTTGTAGAAATTTTCAAATTGCTATCTCAAGAACTTTTAGTGTTGATGACTGAAAATTTACACGTAAACGTCTTTTGAAACATAGAAAAAAATGTCGAAAATTCAGCTGGATAGAAAATATGATTTTTGAAATTTGGCAATTTGGTATGGCATAACCCGTATAGCTCTCAAGTGGCTCTTCTTGATGGAAGAATTCATTGAAATCTCTTTTCAATTTCATTAATATATGAATTATGCGCACCTATACCCGAGCTACTTGATCTAGCCAATAGGCGAGGGAATGAAACTGGTCATGAAACCAGCCTATGTACTAATTGTTATAGTTCTTCTCGGATATAGTTCCGGAAGCGAGGTATCCCCGATTCTTTTGACACTACGTATACTTACGTATTTTGATGCGTTGTTCACGAATATGATAATAAAAATTGGCGCAAATTGAATTTCATGGTGGAAACCTCCAAAAAACCATCAAAATCATGTTTTTTGTGATTATCTTTGTCAATATGGTATGTTTCGAAAAAATGTTTTGCACAACAGGTGTTGCGAAAACACATATATTGTGTTAAATAATGTTTTTACATAGAAATGATATCATTAGAGAAAATCGACGATGAAGTTATTCTAGTCAGTTGAAGTAAACATAATGCTCCGCGGCGGGCACTTTACTTTACAGCAGAGGCGAAGTGAGTGGCGTGTGAAGTTTTTCAACTATTTTGGAGGGTGGCGGTGGTGGTGGTGCGCGCGCGCGCGTGTGTGCGTGTGTGCATAAGTGGGTAGGTAGGTGGGTCCAAATACATACACATACATACACACACGCGATAGCGCGCGCGCGTACCGACACCACCACCGTCATCACCAACCTTCAATAATTTTTTTAAAATGCCCGTAAGTACAAACCAACCCAACCCAACCCAACTATCTCTCTAACGGTTTTCAATCTGTCATAAAGCTAAGAGCATTATTACGTGGCCACCACCCTTCAATAAGCCTTTTAATTGCCCGTGAGTACAACCCAACCGAACCCAACCCGAATGTTTGAGATTTAACGTGCAGTACCTCGCTTTCGCTTACCCACACGACCCCCATAGGCGCGGGGCTGGAATACGCCCAGCCAGCGCGGATTCCAGGAGGTGTCTCAAGGACGCGTCTGGCACTCGCTACCGATTTCATATCAGGGGGGAAAGCCCTGCGGTCACTTGGGTCGACTGCGGGGCCCATCTGAACCTCTAGTCGCTCTGCAGGCGGTTTCTGAACTTCTAGTCGCTCACACGCCGTAGCCAGGTCCAGGAACACACACATGCTGCCAGCTACCGCAAGGGAGCGCAAACGCCCCCACCGCAGCCCGCAGCTGGTGTCCCCTCCTGCTCCAGCTCACAGCCGCTACCTTGCGATGTAGGGTTTCAATCATTGCCCCCGCGAGGCCGAACCACTTGTTGGGGATAGCGAACGTCTGGCCAGGGCTATTTTCTGACCTCGCGATACCACTTCACGCCTCGATCAGTGTTCGTGCTCTTTGAAAGAGCCGCTACCAGGTTGCGGACCCGTCTCCCCGATACTTGGTGAACCAGCTCGGGCACCGCGGATACGTAAGGCCCGTCGGTAGTGGACGCACCACGCCCACCTTGGGGCAACTCGACCCAACCCAACCAAACCTTTTTTTTTAATGCTGAGAAATTCATAATGAATACCGCCCTGGGGGAAGTAATGGGCGGATATGTGGGACTCTCACCCATCAGAACCTAGCGATGTCACCTATCGTCTCATGGGCAGGAAGAGGGCAGGTGGAGGCATTCTTCCGCTTACTGCAAGCATGGGCCTGACGGCCTTCCTCCAGCCTTACGGCAGTGGTGATTGTTACTATCTCCTACGGTCGGCATGCTGTGACACGCGCATTCCGACCGTGCCAGTCTTACATGGCTGAGGCAGGTCCCTCTGACCTGCCCCTTCACCTGGTTTTTATTTTCCTGTCTCGCGACAGGGGCCTTGGGGGACGATTCCGTTACCACTCGCTGCACTTCCACGATCGCCCTGGCGTCTTCTCCTCCTGCGCTCGCTGGTGGCTGGCTCCTCCCTTTTCCTCTCATCCTCCTCCTTTGCCCTCATGACGTTCTCCGCGAACAGCTGCATGGCTTGCCACCCCTGCACGCTTCCGAGCATGGCTCGCACCAGGGCAGGGGGCGATAGTTCGTCTCCGATGGCGCTTTGTAGAGCCTGACTTTCGTCCTGCTATGCCCGACACACCGGGCTGTGTGATGTGCATCGTCCTCCAATCCGCCCACGCAGTGGTGGCAGGCCGGTGTTTCCTCCCTGTGTGATATCCGGCTCGGATACTTATCGAAGCTGGTCGACTTTCAGACGGAGACATCTCATGCGCTCCACGGTCAACGCGGTTCCAGCCACTCCCAGCATTAAAGCCTCCCGGTAATTCTTGCCTCTGGCCATGACAATAGTGTCGTCAACGTAACACATGACTTCCATGCTATTGAGGAAGCAACCGCATAGAACCCATTCGTAGGCCAGGCTCCACAGCAGTGGTCCCAGGACAGAGCCTTGGGTGGTGCCGCAAGTCATTTTGCGGCGGGCCCTCCCATTAGCTGCCTCGAACACCACCCACCTATCCGCCAGGTACGAGGCGATGTTTTTCCTAAAGTACCCTGGCATTCCAAAGTACCCAATGGCCTCGTTGATCGCCTTCCAAGGGAGGGAGTTGCATGCATTTGCTATATCAAGTGATATGGCAAACACCATCTCACCTCGGGAGACGGCCTCGCGGGAATAGGTCTTCACCTCGGATATGGCGCTGGTCGTCGAGCGACTGTTCCTAAACCTGTGTTGCTTGGGGGACAGATCTAGTTCCCCGCGCCGAAGGTTTTCGGTGAGGCGCTCCGCTGCCACCTGCTCGTATAGCTTTGCTATCTCGTCTAGGAGCACGAGGGGGCGGTAGGCCGATGGTGAATCGGCGGGGCGTCCCGGCTTTCGTAGCCACACCAGCCTTGTTGTTTTCCACTGCGATGGTACTGTGGCTGTTTTCAGGCAGGCTGTGAACAAGTGCTGTACGGGCCTCTTCAAGTCCATCACGACCAGTGCCCATGTCCTACTAGGAATGCTGTCGGGACCAGGTGCGGTGATTTTGGCCCTCATCCTGACCACCGCTGTCTCGATTTCAACATCGGGGAGCGGTGGAACCATGGGTTCCTTGTCTTCTTCTCCCCGCTCGGCCATCGCTGGTAGTGTGAAGTCCCTTCTCTGAGGGAAGAGGCCTGCAATGACCGAATTGAGCAGCTGTGGATCCAGCGTCTGCGTGAGAGCGGGGGGGGGGGGGGGGCAAGTTCTTGTTTTGGCCCTCACCATGCGGTATAGCGTGCCCCAGGGATCTTCGTCCAGGGCACGGAACATTTCCTCCCTCACATGGTTCTTCACCCTCCGGATGGCAAACTCCAGCCCCTTTTTTGTTTCTCTATACTCGTTATAGAGTTGCTCCTCTAGGGCTGATTCCCGCTGTTTCATCCGTCTGCCGCGGAAGTACTGGCATCTCTTAGGTACGCATTTGACGCGCATTTGCGTCAGCTCTTCAGACCGCCAGTACACCTGCCTTTGGGGGGTAGAGGTCCTCTCGTTCGCGGCATCAAGGCGTGGCAGACCCGCGTCATGGCCTCCCCAGCCTGTCCGCTTGCGCGTGGATGTTGTCACTTCCGGCACTGTCTCTGTTGTTTTGGAGGGACCATGACAGTACCGTCGACGCCTACCTAAGTAAATCGGTGCTCAGTTTCCGCAGCTGCCACCTAGGTCCGTTGCTTGGGCTCTTGCGGCGGGTCAACCGGCATGAAACGTGAGTGGGGAAAGCGGAGATGCCAAGCGATGATCCGACATGGTTTCGGCATTCGCCAGCACTCTCTATTCCCGAATGCACCGCATAGGGCATGGACTCGCAAATGTCACATCGGCGATCGATCCCTCATTAGGCCTCAAGCAAGTCTAGGTGTTGCCTCGGTTGGCAATCGCCAATCCTGTGATCAGGAATCATTCATGGAAGAGCTGTCCCCATGTGTCAGTGACGGGAAAACCCCAAGCAACAGATTTGGCATTGAGGTCCCCGGCTACGAGGGTGGGATGCGGGTGGTTTCGCCTCACCGCCGCTCCAAGCTCCTGCAAGAATATCTCGAATTCAGCGACGGCCTATTCGAAAAGAAGTACGCCCCCACGACCACCAGTCTTCCAAGGTTGGCAGCCACCCAGCCTCTTTGGCTCGAGTGAGCGATCACCTGCGATCCGGCGGCGCCGTGCGTGTATTGGCGCACCAGGCCGTCCAGGTCGTCCCCCCTGTCTCCATCGGACGAGCAAGTGTACGGCTCAGTCATCACTACCACGTGCGCTCCCCATTACCTCATCGATTGCAATCATAGGTCCTGGTCCGAATCACTTCCATCTTCAGCACCATAATCCGGTGGTGTTGTCTTCCCCGGCGCTAGCACTGGTTCCAGCCACGTCCTGCCCCGCGTTGGTATTACTATTGTGACGACGGCGACGGCGGCAGCAGCCACCCTTACGTTGCTCCGGATTCTCATTGGGGGCGGCAAGGTAGGACGCAACCCCTCCGATCGGGTACTCCGTCGGTTTTCCTACGTTGGCACACAGGCTGCAATGAAGCTGGCGCTGCATGTAGTCGCTCTATGCCCGGCCACGTCGCACCTGTGGCACCTGGTCAGTCGCCGTCGCGCACGTCGCAGAGACATGGCCAATCATGCTGCACCTGAAACACTTCATGGGCCCAGACTTCAGGATCCGCACCCAGGTGGAAACCCACCCAACCAGCAAGTGTCCGTTGCCGCTGATATTTTCTGCTGCCGCCACTGAGCAGCTGACCATCGCCACACCTGTGCCCCTTTCGTCTCTTTGGCTCTCTCACGTGGGATGCCCCACGCTCCCCTGATGCCGCAACCATTGCCAGTATTTCGGTTGTGGTCACCGAGTCATCCAGGCCAGTGATGCGCATATCCGCGCATTTGACCGGTCTGGTGACCCTGACCAGGCTCTCTTTGAAACTTCTTTGCAGGTTATCGGCCAGGGCATCCGCTTGCGGGCCGCTCAGTGCGCTGGGGATGACCAGCCTACGTGCTCCGGTGGTGGCGACGCCTAACCGTGCTAGATACCAAAGCAATTCAGCTTCACCTTACTTCTATCCTCCTCCAGGACCTTATGATAGGTTATGCCCTTCCTTACCGCCTTGGGCTGCAGGATGAGGATGACGGCGAAAGATCTCGGGGATCTCAGCCTGCTGGCCGTAGTGACCACTGCAGGGCGTACAGCCCGTGGTTTTGGCTGTTGGCGCTGTGGTTGTTGCTGCGGCTGGCGCAACTCCTGTGGACTTTGGGCCACCTGCTCCCGCCGCTCTTTCCTCCTCATCACTGTCGCCCAGTCCTCCATAGAAGTAGGGGTGGTGGATGTGCCGGGCGCATCCGTGCTTAGTCCAGGCAGTGCATTCTTCTTCATCCCTGGGACGGCCTCTGGCCTGGTCGCTAGTCGTTTGTGGGTTGTCGCTCCACAGCCCTCCGCCACAGATCGGGGGACCGTTGGTGGGGCCCTCGGGGGCGCTCAAGGTAGGAGACGCGTCTCCAAGCTGGGGAAAATCTCCTCAAACATCTCTCTCATATTCGCATTTGCGGTCACCTGGAGATTTCCGGTTCCGGGAGCCCCGTTCGCGCCGACGGTTGGGCTCGGGCCTGGTTGTCCGAGCTTGGTCTGGTTTTTTATTGCCTCGACCTCTCGCCTGAGGTTCTTAAGTTCTTCGTGCATCTTTTTTTCTCGGACCTCAGAGGCACGATCTTCTCATCGGTGGTCCTGGAGCTCAGCGTTTGAATCGCCTCCGTTGAATAGGAGACCGCCGTTTCAAGGACTCTCACATAGGTCCTCACAAAGTTCTTGGACTCAGAGGGCACTTCCCGGATCCTTTCAACGCTGTCGCTGATCTTCAGAATCTGGTCTCTAGTGGTCTCCGTCTCCAACACCGAGTTCGCCCTCTGCACCCAGGCCGCGGTCCTTCTTGCGTCACGCCTTCGCATCAGGTCCTTTGTCTACGCCTCTGGCATCATTTCGAGGGCAGACTGGAAGCCTTCCGTGTGCATCCTCCCCTTCTTGGGCATAGCGGCGCCCTTCTCCTGTCTGAAACAGACCCGTTTCCCGAAGTCCAGCAACTTTTTGCTGGAGTCCAGGTCGGAGCTCAGCTCCATTAGGTTGCCTTCATTAGCGTCGGTCTCCAGAACGCCCCCAGGTCGGTCACCCAGCTGCCGATTGCCGTTCCGGCAATTCTGCTGTTGTCGCAGCCTTGTTTTTCCCCAGGAGGCATCGATGCCGGAAGAGGTCCGGCAGCGCCACCTTCCACCGCTGCTTTTGCCTGGCACGGTCTTCCGGTGGTCTCACCTGTGTCGAGGGTGCGTCTTGGCGCATGCGGTGGTGGTGTCCTGGCAATCGAGTCCCTTCTTGCGATGGGATTCGTTATTTCGTCGTCCGATTGTATGAACGGCCCATGGTCGTCATGATACCATCTGCCTGCTACAGGTTTTCGACCCTGGTCTGGCGTTGCGTGAAATGAGCCATTCAGGTCCGCTCCCTTCGCTGGCGTTCGTAGCGTGTGTTCGTAGCGTTAGTAGTCGTGTGCCGTTTATTCATCATGTGTCACTTAGAAGAAGTCTGCCATAATTGATCTCACGCGTAATTACGGCTGAGGTTTTACGTCCGCCCTCGCAGTGCCTGGTACGGGGGTAAGACGACTTGAATGCAACGTCGTTGCACCTGGTACCATGAGGGAATCCTTCGCGACACCTTCACCCAGGTGCCATTCATCCGTCGGTACGGTGTCTCACGCCTTGGATTTGGGGTTTATTTCAGGTTTTCCTTCCCTGGATACTTTTTCTGGTTCAGGTTTCAGCATCAGCTTCAGCACCGCACCATTAGCAGCCGAAGCAGCCAGCAAGATGTACATCAGGATCAGGAGGCTCCACGTCAGTGATAAGTATCACACCGAGTCTCATTTTTACCAGTGAGGACCATTCTGTGGTTTATTTCAGGTTTTCCTTTTCTAGGTACTTTTTCTGTTTTAGGTTCCAACATCACCTCTAGCACCGACCACCAGTAGCCAAGCAGCCAGCAGCGCGGACATCGAGATCATCGCCAAAAGCCCTACTTCAGAGGTCAGTATCACACCGAGTCCCATTTTCACTAGTAAGGACTATTTTGTGGTTTATTTTAGGTTTTCCTGTCCTAGCTATGATCCGCGGCAGCTTATTCGTTCGAAGGTGAGCCTCGCGGCCACCCCGACTTATTTTGATGCTACCTTGTCACCAGGGCATTCCCCTATCCGCCACCCGGGGACGCGCCCGGTACCCACAGCGATGGGCAAGAGGAAAGACTCCAGGCAGCCAACCCTTGTACAAGAGAGGCCTCACACTCCCTCTACTCCCTCCGGGATCCCAGCCCGCACAACGAAACCCAACCCAACTATTTCTCTAACGTTTTTCAAGCTGTCATACAGGTGAAAGCATTACAACGTGGCGGAAGTGTCGCCATGTTGTGCGTATTGGTTGATTTCGCGGTTGTTTACGGTTTTTGCATTTTTCTAAAAAAATATTCGCATTCGGTTGAAAATGCGTAATATATAAAGAACGTATTTTGATAGGATCTACAACTTTTGTCTGAAGTTCTTTTCAAAATTTCTCGTATTTTATGAGATAATGCCAAAAAACCATGATTTTGATGGGTTCTTCAAGGTCTTCACCACGAAAATTTGATTTGGCTAACTTTCATCATCATATCCGTAATCAGCACAGTAAAATACGTAGGCACGCGTAGTATCGCGGAAATCGGGGGTACCTTGCTTTTGGAACTGCACCTTAATAAAGTTTTTAAAAAAAATGAAACATTTTTTCGAGACACATTTCGAATATTGGAAAGAACGATTGAACGATGGATAAGCTATGAGGATTGCCTCCAGTGGCGCCATTTCTGAATGCCGTTTTGTTATGGATCCGAACTTATCGCGATAAGAAAAAAAAATTCTGTCAATTCTACAATCCTGTCTCAATAGGACTTCATTATACTTTCTCAAAACAAGATCCTACTAATTCAAAAGGTTAAGTGAGAGAGGTTGCATACCAACTAAGCTAGTCAAAATGGAGTCAGTTTTAATTTGGTCGGCATAGTAGGTAAATGTGGTAAGATTGCACGATTTGAAAATTGAGAGTAGCACGTGATTGAATCTGTAATATATCTGCATGGTTATTGCTACATTATTTTCAGCTGATGAAGAGCTTTAAAAGTTATTTTGTTAAATCAAAGTTACAGTGGCTCCTACAAATTTTGAACAATGATAGGATCGAACAATAATTTTTGTTCGTAGAGTACTTTCTACGAGCTATGAGATACCGTAAAAATAAGTTGGGATCATTGGTCTAAATTGTGATAAATAAATTCTCAAGGTTGAACTGTTACAGCTTAGTATTGTAGCTGAGTATCGGGCATTCACATTTCTTTACACATAAAATTTCAAAAAGGAATGCCAGTTTCAGACAAAAAACATGCATGTTGTGCAATAATTTTTACTGAATCTGTATCTACGAAGAAAAGTACTGATTACTGAAGTAATAATAAAGATATTCAATCAAGAACATGAATGACTAACGGTAAGCATTACGCGTGCAGCGTGGCAACGTGGTGAAGCGAGTATACACGTTCTCTTATCGATGTTATTATCGGCCGATCCTTCTAACGAACGAGGTTGGTAATATTGGTGAAACATTTTCTCATTTATCATTCTTCTTTCGACTAGAAACTTTCTTATTTTCACTATCATGTTATAAGTAATACACTCCATAGCGTTGGTAATGAAATTGTTTTGCATGCTAATTCATGTTAAAAAAAAAATTATCTCAAGTAATCGCCAATGGTGTCTCAAAGTGACATGGCCCGTCCTGGTGGAGTCAATTCGAAGGTACATTAAAATTATTCTGATAGTTTACGCTCTCATTCAGTGTGTTTTCTAGGTTACGATTGCCTACTGCAGTGTTGAGTGCACCGTGATTCTTCTAAATGATTCTAGCCTTGTACTGATGTTTGAGTCTACCCCTATATACTTTTTTCCTTTTCAGTAAAAACACTTTGATGTTTCTTTCTCTCTATCACAATTTTCAACACTATGAGATAACGCGGACATGATCGCAAGTGAAATGCTGACTGAGTATACGCGTTCACAGAGTATCAACACGAGACTCGCAAGAAACGATATTTCTTGTAATATTTTATAATTTTTCACCAACTGATAACCAATGATTCGATGTTCCGCATGTTACCAAATGATGCTTGGATATTTTTGTTCTCTACAATTTGAGTTGTTGAGATGTCTATGATTCCTTTCGAGATACAAATGGAAATAAAAAAAATTCCAATTTTCATAAGAAACCGTGTTGAAGATGGAGAAAAATGAGTATCGGTAACTCATTTCAAAGCCAATCTCAGCGCACGAAATTTCAACCGAGTCTTTTGCAATGGTGTCTTGCAGTGTAATAAGTTGCATAATTTTCCTAATGTAATTTTAATTTGGTGTGCAGTCTCATTGAGCCATTCGGCGGATCGCAAAAGCATTCCTTCTTTTACGTAACTAATAATAACAAACGACGTTCGACCCGAGAGGGCTGTAATTCGTATAAATGATTCTTCCGCTATCGTTACAAGGGTAGAGCTCACCCGCACCTCACCAGCATCCAAGACACCTCTGGAAATAGCCCCGAAATTAGATCCAACCCTCACTACGCATCGCGAGGTCCGAGTTGGACAAATTCTGTTAGCCGAATGAGAAATGAAGTCCCAAACAGCGCCACGGAGTGAGAAATTGCCGAGGAGGCGGAATAAAGACTCCGAACGCCGACTGAAATCGCATCGAGTTGAAGGGATTTCAATTTGGATTTCGAATTTAATCACTCTTTTCTCATATTCGAGTCCTGGAGTTGCCTGACGCAAGTCACCTTATGGTCTTCCCTGTGCAGCCAACATACTGTGATTTGTCCGCGCGCGAACAGGTAACGGAAAGTCTTACGTTTCTCATACGCCCATCATCAGTGAACAAAACTACAACGACCACCATACAATTGTTGTCGTCGTGAACCTTCTTTGTCTCGCGGTGATGATGCAGAGCTAGCGAACTGGGGCGAGAGTTTTGCTCGCGGAACACACCCGCGGAACAACGAGGAGCAAGAGAGAATGAAATAAGCAGAGACAGAGTTCCTCAACTTCCTTGTACACCCTATCCAGACGTGGTTTTGATATTGTGTTCGCTCCCGCTGTTTACGACCATTCCTCCCACGCCTTGCCAGAGAAACCCCGATCGTAAGATGTTGGATTGACAAATTTGTTTTCAGATAAATTGTTATTTGCAGATTGAACAATTACCCGCATGAAACTCTAACTGTAATAAGCTCATTACAATTTGACTACCACGCGCGATATTCTGAATTGATGAATTTTCATCGTTCGTTTGTTTGTGAGGAAAAAAACAAGTGCGAAACAAACCTGCGCATTATTTGGCTTATTTTTTTATTGCTGAGAATCATTGTTGTTATTGTTGTTATTTGTTACCTATTTTCTTCGATAAAAAGTTCGATCAATTCGTTTTGGACGTAATTAGATCTTTTTCGTTTTGAAACCCAGCTAGAGTTTCCAAATTTTCCTCTGAATTCTTCTTCTTATTCAATCTTGCCTACAATAACAAGTGCACAGAAAAAAACGCGTGTGAAAATCCATTGAAAATCTCTAATGTTCACAGATTCACTCCTGTAAATACATAACTGTCAAATTTATATTTTGCAAAATGTAATTTTGACATCAGTAGGAATGTAAATTTATATTTGAAAAATGTTAATTATCCATTACGAGAGGTATAAACTATATATAGTAAAACATTTGAATATAACACACCGATAATGTAAGATTCATCTTACGTACAATATTTAATACAAATCTGACGATAACTCGAATTAATTTGAAGCAACAGATCTACTTTTGACTTGATTTGCTTGAGGAATTTGAGAAACAACCATGTTATAACATTCAGTAAGCTTTCCGAATTGTTAACCACGGCTGGTTAATTGCCGACATTGAATAAGTATACATGATTATGGATTTTTTTAATGTAATGGTAATAAAACTCTTGTCAAAATAACATTTCTTCAAGCATATTATGTGAATTAATTATAGCATTTTCACACACTCAGTCCTGTAATTTTCACAGGAGTTTTTTTTAGTGTGTTTTGCGAAAAATAACCAGTGAATGTGAGAAATATTCGTTTGTATGGAACAAAGCACACAGATCCGATCAGTGATTGTTAACGACGGAATCCTGACAATGGTAAGGGCGAAGTAAAAAAAGCGAGGTAAAAAAAACTTTCCCTTCGCATTTCTTCGAGTTCTTGTTCACTTTTGCGTTTTCGATCATGCTATTCATCAACTCGTGCTCCATTGGGATTACTCATTTCCGATGTATATCAGACAATGCCGTGAAGTAACAAAAAATATTTCTTCACGTAGAGTTCTAAGAGTGAAAATTTGAAAACGAGGACATAATCGATTTTTGACATCGATTTGGTAATGGTCAGTGGATCGCTCGGTGAAAGTCTATCGGTCCCAGGAATCAATGTTCAATCTAAATTCTCGTGTGGGAAATGGTAACATCCCGAAGACCGAATGTCCCAAATGAGAGGAAAATGTTTGTTCGAGTTTCGAGGAGATTTTCGGTTTAATGTTTTCTTGATTATTGACGTGAACAAGATGCAGTCAAATCAGAGCTGGTGAAAGCTTGTAAAGAGGGTGGAATCCGGAAGAAGCACGATCTCTGCCAAAAACAATACAAAAGGTGAGGGTAGAGTCGGATTGGAAGTCGTAAATATCATCTGCTAAATAAAGCTTTATCCTCGAGTAGTGCGGTGGGTGGCGAGCCCCTTCCGTCGGCCATTCGCCTGCGGATGGGGAATTGAAAAAGACAAAGATTCGTGATGCCGAGTGAGTTCGAGCATTTCGCGGATATTCCTATCATTCTCTAAGCTTCGCGATAAGCTTGCCGACAGTGAAACCACAGATTTCGAAAGAAAATGACAGTGGAATATAACGTGCAACCCGATTTTTTCACGCGTTCGGAGAAATTCGGGAAGAAAATCGCCATTGTACGAGAAACGATAGCCGTGGAGTCTCGTTTCTCTTTCGATGACATTTCGAGCCTCACGTAGCTTTTATTTGGTTACCCGTGATATTGTACATACATATATAGTACTGCACATCGGCCTACATGTATACGCACACCAGATCGTCTAATCACCAGTTCCACCATCCCTTCTTGCTCGTCCCTCGCTTGGCGGCGGCTTGTCGACTGACTCACTCACCCCCGCGGCAAACAAATGACGCTTGAAACAAACGAAAGATGCGACGGTGTTTGGCTTTCGTCCGCGTCGCGCGCGTAGGCACGCACGGAATGCTTGGGAAAGAAGAAAAAGTCTACCGGATTTTTGCCTCGGTTAGCCGAACGTTTCTGCTTAATGGTTTGGGAGAGGCGCGTTAGATTTTTAGGGAAAAAATGTGTTGCGATGTCGAAAGAAGAAACCGACGGCTGAGCGAGGAAGGAATGTTTGTCGTTTCTGTCCGCGTTGAAATGGAAACATTGTAAAACGTGCGAGTCGAAATAAAGGGCTGAGGTTTCGAACGGTCCGTCCCGTTTCGTTACATCCAACCTCTCGCCTGACCTGTACGACACTGTTTCCACTGGCATCGATTCGAGTTATTGGGCACGTTTAGTTGCTACGTTTTCGGAAGATTTTCCATGTTTGAGCCGATTCATGCTCACGAATCGCAACCGCACGACCGTGTTAGCGTATTGCGTATCAATATCTTCGGTACAATTTCTTCACAACTGAGATCGTAAATAGAATTATAAACGAAAAACAAATCCATGTTTCAAATATTCTCTCAGCTTTTCCCGTGAAATCTCACGATTAAACGGAGTATGATGATCGAAAAAAATTCATAGAAGTTATATTATTGCCATTTACAACAAACTCGATCGACCAAACGTCAAACTTGACAGAAGAAAAATTATAGATAAAAAAAATGTCGGTTTGAGAAACTAAAAAAAATCGATTTCGTGGTAACGCAAATTAAGATTATAAAATAATCTTAAATTCAAACGAAAACTAAGTGATTGACGAACAAATAATTTTGATAGAAAAATTGCGTGGAGTGCCTGATATCCATTGTTCTGAATTTCTTATCGCCAGCCATTCGTAGACGTCAAATTATTATGAAATTGTAGAAAGTGCTCGACGCTTTTTTGAAATCAAAATTAATCTTCTGTCAATCACTTTGTTCTCTCTTTAATTTTAGGTTATTTTCTACTCTTTACGTTACGTTGCTACAAATGCGTTAGTGTCCATTTCGTGATAAGATAATAATTACATTCTTTGATAGAATACGAAAATGCACATCGCATAAAACCATGTGTTTCGATATTTTCTCACCCTGTTAGATGGATGAGGACCATTTCTGTGATCCGTCACACCCAAGAGTCCAAGTTGCATTGACTGAAAGTGTTCAATTGAGAAATATTTTCGGAAATTCAATGGTATAAATGAGTCTCATTGGAAACATGAATGAATTAACATCCTATCGGTATGGGATGGCATAGAGAACGACGTATTATTATCAGATTCGTACATCATTATCTGATACTTATATTTCGAAGCTAAGTAATTGTCGATTCGTATGGCTTGCTTCGTCTTATTTATTTTTTCTCATCTCAACTGTTTGACTGAAGCGACGGTCGAAACCATCGCACGCACATATATGTACGTAGGGAATGATGGGGCGCGTCGGTCCACCCAAGCTGATAATCACTTTTTGCGGCTTTCAACCATTATATCAGTTTACTTGTGTTCTATCTTGAATAAACTCACTGCCATTGTGGCAAAGCTCACGACATGTTTATTCTGGAGCGCAACGGTCCCCTCCAAAAATGATGTACACAAATTTTTTTTGCTTCTGAAATTTTTCCCTCCTGTCAACAAAGTTTTTCTTCGTCTCAATTACCTACTCTGTTTACTTCAATTGTACTTGAAAAAACCCTGCATAGCTGATTTTTCTCACCTCATTCCTTAGGATGGTCAATCATGCTCCGGTTATCGTACATCATCTGGAAAATGAATGAATACATTAAAGTTATCATATTTCATGAGAAGAGAAAAAAAATTTCGAACATATTCTTGAGCTGGGCTGTCATTCCCCACCTTTTTCTATATTCATCTTCATTTTCGTTAACTATAAGCGAGGGAATGAAGCGCAAAAAAAGCCGAAATCTCTGAAATTTGAGGCCATCGACGGATTGAGGCGAAGTTGTTTGATTTCGCTTCTAAAAACTCTTTATAAAAAAATATACCTGCTTTTCATTTTATAATTTTCGAAAATTGCATTTGTACAGTGCAAAATGCATTCAGAAATTTGCAATTTTCGAAAATAATCAAATAAAAAGTAGGTACATCTTTTTCCTCGTCTACTAATATTTATAACGGTCCTAATCAGCCAAAATATAATCAGTTCTTGGATGTAGCATTTGATGATTCGAGATAGATTAGTAAAAGAATAACTTCCCGTTTGGATCTAGAGCTGTTTTTGTCAACAAAGTGTATCGCGATAAATTGGTAACGATGCGTTTCTGTTCCAGCTGAATAATATGAATAATAGTAATGCGACATTCAGGAGCTTTGGAACAGTGCTCTCGATGAGAGATGAGCCGAGGCCAGTGAATCTGGCAGAAATTTAAAAAAAATCTAACGTTTATGCGTGGATTAGATTGAAATTCATGCCGGAATCGCGTCCGTTTACACTGAGACATATCAGTAGGGTGACGAAGGTGATGCTCCGACGAAAGATAACGATGAAAAAAATCAATCGCTCCCGAGAAGTTTCTTTCACGAGAAAATAATTAAGGTTCCTCTATGGAGATGATGGATTCGACCCAGGTTGCGCTCGGCAAGCGCTCTGTCAACGTCGAAAGTCGAGAATGGCTTCAATGGATGGAGTTCTCCTTTATTTAAAGTAGCTTTGTGTCCTCCTCGATCCCGATCCTATTCTGTTCGCGACCTAATGCCCGAGGGATTCCCAGTAAACTTCGGGGGATGCGAGAAACTAATGAAAAAAATAATGCTCAATCATCAAAGCAACGTGATCCGTTTCATCGAGTCGGATTACAGCAGTATATCTCGATTAAAAGCTAAAAGCAAAGAATTAAATAAAAAACAAGCGGGAAAGTTTTGTCGATAAACCTATACATCCTAAAATGCCGCGTCGTGAAATGTCATTGAAGCAGAAATATAGTCAGTGAGCTGCCTACTACGAACAATTATGGTCTGTTCATGCGAGGAAAAAATTCAAGTGGTACGAGTCACTGAATCGTCATGAAACATTTCGTGATAACGCTGATAGGAGGTGTTGATGTTCGCTTGTTGACACGCCTCTAAGAGTCTGGTCCTCTGACATCCTCTTCAAATAGCATTTTTTGAAAATATACATTGGACTGTGACGCGAAAAGCAATGCTTTTGGAATACATAATTTTGAAAAGTATTATTCTGGCATAGGGTTTATTTCGAGCTATTTTTCCTATATGTGATAGTAAGTCTTTTGAAAGTCCAGTAAAATGAAACACTTTCGGTTGATTCAATACATTTTTGACCTAAAAATCAAAGATCTCGTTGATTTTAATTAATTCAGCCTCGAAAAAAATATGCGAAAAGTTACAGCCAAAAGTATCGATGTTTCTCAATTATTTGTCAATTGTTGCGCTTCATCTGATTGTTTTCGTATATATTTTGTTGTTTTCATATAATTACGATTCGGTGTTACCAGAACGCTCTACGTTCGGTATTTATGTGAGGTTTTCATCTCTATCCAATTACGTGGACAACTCTTACTCCAATTTATTTACAAACCAGTATCCATCGTCGCAGCCTCGCCCACAATATTAAATGTCACACCATGTTTTTAAAAGGACTTCCAAATAAACGTGTTATTAGTTCGCGTGAAGTGTATAACGTTGATGCATGTTGAAAAGTGCGGGTAGGTTGGGTTGATTGATTACGTGGAATTTCAGATCGAATCTACGCCCTCAACACGAATAATACCAAAAAAAACGAATAATAGCAACATCACATTTTTCTCTCAAATAAAAGAGACAAACATTTTTTTCCTTGCATATCAGCACCAAGCTCAATTCTAAACGTTGTATTCTGTTTACCTAATAAATATTTGAAGGACTCGAAGACAATTTTCAATTAGAGTACTTCTCCTAAACTACACGCGTCTACATATTGTTCTATTAAAATGTATTTCGACTAATACTTACAATAAAATAATGTATGTAGGTTTTTTTTAAACATATCACAAATTGCATATGCCTCGAATGGACTGATATATTAATTGGTATTCAGCACAATAATTTCTTCTCATCACAAACTTGAAATATGAAAACAGAAGTTGTTCGTCAACAAAAAGTGTGCATGTTGGTTTTATTTGTGACATTTTTTGGTTTGGTGCTTTTATTCGTGGCTTTTTCTTCAATGTTCCGATGTTCGTGGCAATTTAGTTCTGCTGCTTTTATTCGTGCATGGTTGAAAATCGGTGCTTTTATTCGCTTAGGCTGTTCGAATAATGCATGCAATTGTACTGGGCATGCGTTTGAAATCACCAATTAGTCGACGCATTGATGTCACAAAGTATCATTCTTGGAGATAAAACAATTAGTATTGAGACAACCCGTTCGATAATACACGAAAGAACGAGAACACATTAACAAATTCGATCTTGAGTCCGGCTTAAATTTGGCTGAGCGGAGTAACACAAGTCGATAGCATGGATAACTGGTACGTAAATCGTGAAGTGAGGGCTCAAGTCAAACCGCATTTGCACGACACCTTGGTGAAAAAAGATCCTCTTTTTCACTTCAATGGGATAAGAATCTTTCCAACGAGATCTTCGCTACGACAATGAGAATTTAGACAACGTTTGTAAAAAACTTTGAATTGACACATCGAAAACAGGTAATCGAACGTTTGTTAGAAGCCTGACGTCCACGTTTTCGATAAAGAACAGCGGGTGATTTTGTTTGAATCGTACCCTACTCGCGTTCACGGAGTCGTGAATTTTCGTCGAAGGGATGCTGTGATCGATAACGATCGTTTGTTTCGAATCAATCGGCGTCGTTGCCGTAGTCCAGTCTGTCTGGGAACTCGATGAAACAAAGACACCATTTAACGGCATTGTTTTGCCCCCTGTGGCTTCTTTTCCTTAGCCCGGCCCTCATACCTCACTTTCGTCCCTAACACCCTCGCATCCGCGGGCTGGGTGGTATTATTCCGAGCCATTCGTCACCCGTCCCGTCTACCCCCTCCCCCCGTACTACCCGCGCCTTTACCCAGCAGCCAGTAACCAGCAGCCCCTTCACAACTCCTTCATTCGCACCCCGTTTTTATAGACGTGAATTCGTGGCAATATGCCGACAAGGAGTTTTAAGGGCGCCCTGTTGTCGTCGAAGTGGGCAACGGGGTGACGTAGAGCTTCGGCACCGAATTGAGACTCCGATGGCGACGAAACGGAGAGAGCCGGCAACCGAAAGCCAAGAGAAGATTAAGAGGGTTTAAGGAGATTTTTCTCCCCCGTTGCCGGATTAAGCATTCTTAACCCAGATTACAATCTTTCGCGCGTGACGCGAAAATCTGGAGAAACAAACCTTCCCGAACTGATCAACCATTATCACGATGATTTTCAGACCGATCCAACGTATGTTGGATGGCGCCCAGGGTACGCATCAAAGTTATGCCCCTTTGTAACTAATCTTCATATGAAAAACAGCTGGTCCGAATCGAACATATTGATACCGCGTTAAATTAAAAGTTTCATTGAAAATGGGACTTTTTTAAATACTTCATCACAGATCGTTGCTTGTATTTTGTTCTGTAAAATAAGAAAATCATCAGAATTTGTTTAAAGGAAATTGTTAATATGATAAATAGTTCAATTATCAATAAGATTACAATTTTTTCTCATGATATAGAGAATCGTTCATAATGATTTTGAAGGAAAAAATAATTTCTCAGCATATTCCTCAATAAAATGAAAAAATTAAATAAGCAAATTGATTCACTTTAAAGCATAGTCCGTCTATATTACTCGTGTTGACTGGACTATCCCGTTCATTCTCGAAGTTTGATTGTTGTATATGAATTGGTTTATAGTGCGACCAACACGTCTGTTCAGTAAACGGCGTTGATTAGGTCGAATTTTGTCTACTAAACAGATAAGTTGGTCACACTGTATTGTGATTTACTACGATTTTCAAATTTCGCAATTGAAAATTTTGTGCGCTTACCTTTGCGAAAGGCACCCGGAGCATGTGCCCTACTTGCTTCGCCCAAGATACGCCACTGCGCGAGAGGGTAGGTATCGTCGTTTTGGGCAACGTTTTCGAAACGCAGCGAAAGAGGAAAGGAGCCTGCTGACTGATAGGAGAGAAACGTTGTGTTGTGTTACGTCGGCACAACGATACCGAAGATGTAATCTGCTAAGAGTCTGCTCAATTATGACTATCAGCGAGAAACGGGAGTAGGAGTTTACTCTGTTTTTGGACTTTTCCATTAGCTGGATGAATCGTTAGTCTTTTGTTGACTTTTATTGGGGTGGATACTCCGGTGGCAGTACCGCCCGTGGCTATGCGACGAAGGTTATCGAAAATGAGGTAGGGGTTTTCGGGGGAGATTCGTGGATCGGAGGCGGCAAGAGCGCAAGGGAGATGCGAACGGACGGAAGAGGGTGGGATGTAGAGGTTACGCTCGCTCCACTTGTCACGGTCTGATTAATAAGCGAAGACTTTCCTGTCTTGCTCCGCTAAGCTGACAATATGTTGACGCAATCGTGATTGGCTCTTATTCATCATATATGTACACGGCTATGCATGTATTCCGTGTGATGAATGGTCTTTGGGTTCGTTATATCGTTACCCCGTAACGTATATCTTCCGAGTTACTTTAACAACGATCCCGGGGGCGTTTAACGGGAAGTCTCTTTACGACGTTACGACCGGTGATAAAGCTGCCTTGGTGATGCCATAATACTATCATAGCTGTTTTAACGTCAGATCTTGCAAAGTCTATCAATGAGATTCAACTTTTATCCGAACTGCGATAACTCTGGTGAAACACCATCGTCAGTATTAAGGACAGCATTGACGAGGAAACAGCAACTCGATGTTCTCAGACGGAAGCTTGCGACGCAGTCGAAGGTTCTAAGGTGAAGACGGTCGCACTAAATTTCTCTCAGAGCTCCGGATCGCTTGCTGTATCTATTCTTCAAGTAGGTATGTGTCCCGTACATTTCGTGATCCGATGCCCATGCTTGGCAAGAATAATGTCGGAAAATATTCCAACTATCAGGCAGATACGGCGGAACCATCATTCTGCTAATTGTCGACAGCGAGGTGCGAGTCAGACAAATCGTGGCGAAACGATAAAGCAGCTGAATAGTGGTGATCGAACTCTCGCGCGACGTTGATGGCATGGGTCTTGGAAAATTCGTTCGTGAAGATCGTAGAATCATCTGGATCGTCGATCGCTAGGAAAATTGTTACAACGTTAAGTGTGAACGAGATGATAAATCGTCATCAATGATCGGACCGAAATGCCAAAACAAAACGAGTCAGAAGTTCGAATCGGGTATGCGCATAGAGTTGGCCACATTAAATGTGGATCGGCTGAACCCCGTTCTACGGAATCTTCTTGAGGGTTAATTTTCTGGTCAGTTGGTCGCTACTGGTTTTCTTGGGTTATAAAGGCGATCTCAAAGCTGTAACAGCGGCCCCTTCTTCACCATTCGAGAAGAGCCCTACATAAATATCCGGAATTAGCCATTTCTCGTGTTCTCTTGACCGAGTCTCTCTTCTGGACCGTAGGGTGCCCAGGACGACGCGTTGGGATAGAGAGGGGAAGATGCTCTCGATCACTTGACCGATTAAGGACCGAGGGATTCCCTCGGAGGAGTCGCGTTACTCGGCCCCAGAGTCCCAAGTGGATTTGCGTAATTCGATATAAATCTCGATGAAAAGTCTTTCACTTACACTCTCTGTTTCTCCCCGACATCGAATCGTTGTACATGAATCCTCGGGATCTCCCGGATCGATTCATTGTCTCTCGAGAGGTAGAAGAAAAAAAATGTAACGTATAAAAACACGGGAGGTGCCGTGCGACACCTAGTTCGAACAGAGCTATTATCTAATATTATGTGATAAATAACAGGCACAATGAGAAATAAGTTGACAACGTTTGAGAATGATGAAATGAAAAATAGACGACACAAAAATATTAGCATTATTTTGATAACAGTTCACGCCGCTCGTCCATACAACTAATAACTTTAAATGACAACATTTTTTGCTACTCCGGTTGTTCGTCGTTTGTTCTTCGATGTTCGATCAAATTTTTTCATTTTTGGTTCGTGATTGATATTTTTAATTCATTTTTTAGTGTAATCATGTTATATGCAATTTTTATGTTATAATAATTAGAACTTCGCATGCGTAGAGGAACAAACGACGAACGATTGAACTAGCAAAAAATGTTGCGAAAAAGGCATACACATCTAAAGTTTACAATGTAAACACGTATATAACTGTATCGCATTACATCCACGGCTGTAACGTACTACAGCAAAAGTCTCGAACGGTTAAAGCCTTACATATTTTTTGGCCTAACTTTCATTCGCTAAGTGCCTGGAGTTTAACATCCGACAAGAAAATTTGGCCCGATAAACATAAGAATCAAAAACAATCGTCCCACCAGCTGAATGTCGTCCCCCTGACCGGAGGTCAGATTTGGAGGGCAAGAAAATGAGAGCTAAATTAACTGGATCCGGTGGGAACGAGGTTTCTTGCTCGAAATTCCGAATGCTCCTTCGCTACTGAGATTTGCTCGTTTTTACCTCGGTTCTTTGTCTCGTTCCATCCCATGTAAACGCGAGGACGGTATGACAAGTGTCATTCGTATTCGACTCGTCGGAGGTTGAGAGAAATTTTCTTCAGTCCCAATCCTTTTTAGATTTTTTTTCGTCTCGTCTTTGTTTTCTCGTGATTAACCGAGAGCTAAAGCTCCTTAAACTGCGGTCGTCAAAGCTGGATACATGTGATTGTCTGACGCTGCGTCAGACCCTTATCTAGCTGGTCGCATATTCTCGTCACCGCTTTTCTTTCGATATAACTCGCTCGCAAGTAGCTCGCAAGCTTAACATTAATACCAAACTTTGATAAACTTCGTCGGCTAAACTCACACACTTGACTCTATTTTGTAAAGAGCACTTTACCACTTTACTTTTGATTAACCGAAAATCTTACGGGTAGAATCTACTCAAACAGTCAAGTAAGTTCTATTCAGACTTCTCTCCAGATTATCACTCACTTGTTATGTGCGTTTCACTTTCCAAACCATACGTTCGAGCAACTTCGAGACTAACGATTCTGGAACAAAAACTGCGGTGGAAAAAATCGAATTCCCTCAGAACAGAAACGTCACGGCTCGTGCTCTCGTCATATAATTGCATACTGTCATTGCTAGCTGTAAAATACGTGCCTTCAGCTTCTTTTATATTTTGAGCAATATAAAAATGGAAGTATTGTTTATAAAACTTTGATGAAGTTCATAGATTGGGAGTTACAAATATTTTAACAAAATTATAATAAACTTGTAATTTTACATTTGATTTACGCATAGAAATACTAATTGAATGATTACTTGCATTGATTCAAGCTTTCAAAATGTCAATTTGCAACAAGACTATTCATAGAATGTAATGGGCGAGTGGAAACCAATTGCTTGCCATTGCTGTCCGCTACCTGCGATGAGGATCCGAGATCGCTTCAGTAATTGGAGGATATTTCGGAAACTATTCATCGGATTGACTTGAAATTTTCACAGAATATTTTCAAAAGATCATTCGACAAGGAAATGCATCAAAATGAAAATCTTTCATGCCAAATTATCAAAATGTAACAGTGCAGTCTACTAGATACATCTCATGTAATTGCGAAGTCTAATCAGGTTTAACGGCGTCGTTTTGGAGATGATTAGAACCACGATCACCTATGTGCACAAATGACAGAAGCATCTATGAATTAATCAATACTATATTGTTTACCATTGAAAGCAAAGTAAGCCGTTTACATCGAGCGGAATTTTGCGATACGAGTCAAAGACGAGACAAAGCCGAGACGTAGACAAGTATCGCAAAATCTTGCGACAGTAAAAAGTTTACTGCCTTCATGATACATGCGATATTTTATATAAAAAAGGCATGGTAAAGCATTTTGTTAGTCAAAGCGCACAATTAAGAGGATGAGGTTAGGTTAAAACTCTGCTTAGGTTCAAACCAAATGCGTATGTGCAGAGTACGTCAAACTTTTGACTCCTATGAGTTTCAACACGTCCTGCCCTCTTGTCCAACACCTTCGTTTCCACTCCGTCATCAAAACGACCACATTGGGTATCAAACACAAGCATAAACAAACGCGCAAAACATGCCCGTGATGTATAAACTGTATTGAACGATTGAAAGATGGAAAAAAAATGTCGAAGCTCGGGTGAAACATTACAAAGTGGTAGAATCGGCTGTCTTTGTTCATCAAGCAGAAAAAATGTCAAGATTAACCGTGCGATCTTGACAGAACATTACGTACACGAGTCAATAGCTTATCAATAATCATTTGAATACCATAAAATTGCAGCGCGATACATGTTCAATAATGACGGAAATAGATATGAATTCATATTCTTTTCATTTTCGTCATGTTATAGTACATTAAATCTATACACTGCGATTGATTCGTAGATGCTTGTCCATTCATACACGTAGTTTGGTACGTGAATTTCAATTTGATTATTTCAGAAACGACCCGGTCAATATATCTTAGATTCGTAATTGCATGACAAGTATTTGGCAGAGTACACCGATGAATTGAACATTTTTTTAATGTTTTGATTTAATTGACGAGTCAACCATGAATAATGGATTTCAAACTATTATGGCAATGAGAGAGGAACGTGGTATCATCCTTGTGCAAAGTTTTTGAAATCTTTGTTTCTTGTTTCAGTTTCTCAAGACCCGGAAATGAAGCGTTTTGAACTTGAAGTGTGCATAGCTTACAGATAAGAGGCTGTATTTGAATAACGCAATGCATTTATAACGACAGTTCAACCCCTACCTCTCTCATGTAACAGAGCGTAACAAAATATTGACCCCCTCCCCCCTTTATGGTACGTAATACTCATTTATTCTTAGAAATTTCAGCATATTATCTTCAAATTTCTTTCATAATTATAAAATCTATAGTTCATGTTTTCGTGAATATGTACTGATAAAGAGAAGACTTTTCTTGGACGTTGGAGTGATATAATACCAAGAACGGCCGCATTGCGCTACTTTTCGAATAGTAAAAGGTTGGCTGTAATCAACACTGGTGCGCGAAGTCTAATTTACATTTTTTAATCAATCGCCCAAAACTCATTTATTCGTTTTGATGTAAATTACATACAAGTGTTGAAAACCCCCTTTCCCCGTACCATAACAAATAGTAACAGTCTGATTTGACACCCCTCCCCCCCTCCCAATTGTATCACGTAATTCAAGTATGGCCAATAATGTACCGTCATCAAAATGCATACATAATTTTTCTTCCTCCTATCGTAGAGTCTCTGCGGAGAAATTCACTGTTTCAGAATTTTCACCGATGTGATTTTCACCAGGCATGTGATTTGTTTCGCGCTTTATTTTTTCGTCAACTTTTTGCATAGCGGATTGGATATCCGATGAGAACGCTGCGTTAAGAATGATAGCCAATCGCGCTACGTTACTAGACGCAAAATAAATCAAGAGTATAATAGCTGGTGTGTTTTTATAGTACTGTTTGATATTTTATTCATAGTCAGTACTCAGGGATAAAGTTCCGTTTTGCGGAAACGCCTGAGCGGGCCAAAGTCCCAAGCAATGCTTCTTTTTTACTAAGGAATGAAAACCCTATGAGGATTTTTGCCGACCAAGTCCCGTTCGTCCCCCCCCCCCCTCGAAGCTTTTCCTGTTTTTTCACTGTATCTTTGAAAGTCTCGATTTATGCGGAAAACGTTTCAGATAAAAACTAAGCTCTCAAGAAGTTCTATTTGAACAGATATACGCTTTATCAACGTAAATGTAGAACTTGAGCTAGTAATTCGAAAAATATCTATTCCTGTCTAGAATAGGGATTAAGAGTTCTATTTTCTTTGGAAAATAGTTATTTTCCAGAGCAATGTTTCAGCTAGAAAATGAACCTCTTGGAAAGTTCTACAAGAAAGGTATTGCACTCTTCTAACGTATGTGCGAATTTTCAGCTGGTAATTTGAGATTTATGTTTCTATCTAGAATGAAGAATAAGCGTTCTATTTTCATGAAAAATATTCATTTTTCAGCCATCTTTTCATTTAGCTCACTCTAAATTGTCACACCGTTTCGCACCGCACGACATCACACCCTACACCACACCTGTGATGTGGGGTGTGGTATGGTGTGGTGTGAAAATTTGATGCGAACTGAATGAAAATACAGCTATCAAAATAAATATCTTTCAAGCAAATAGAACGTTTATTCTCTATTTCGGATAGAAACAGATATTTTTCAAATGGCTATCTGAAATTTTGTATTCACGTTGGAAAAGTGCATTATCTTTCTTGAAGAACTTTTCAAGAGGTTCACTTTCTGGCAAAAACACTTCTCTGGAAAATGAATATTTTCCAAAGAAAATAGAACGCTAGTTCCCTATTTTAGATAGAAATAGATATTTTTTGAATTACCAGCTCAAATTCTGCATTCTCAGGAGATTCTCAAGAGCTTTATTTTTTTCAGTAAACATTTTTTGCAAAAAACAATGCTTTCAAAGATACAGGAAAAACAGGAAAGGTTTTGAGGAAGGGTGGGAGGTGAATGGGACTTTGTCGCCAAACATCCTAATACGGTTTCCATTTTTTAGTTAAGAAGAAGCTTTGCTCAAAACTTGAGCCCGCTCAGGCGTTGCCACTGAACGGAAACGCACCCGTACTCAGAGTTTGAGATAGTCAAGTGATTCACGACCGTGAAGCGGATAAACTATCGTCGCGGCGAGAAAAATATGAACGTAATTCGGACGCGCGAGACGTGAACGATTTTCTCGCGGGCCAACCGAACCACGCGATACTCTCGATTAATATCAATGGGGAACGAAGCTAGAGAAAAACGACGTGACGCTGTTTCCGGAAAATTCCGGACATAAGTAATCGAATTGAAGGAACCGATCGAATCTCGCTTGATCCGACCACAAAGGAATATGCAGCATCGGCTTCGGCCCTGCTAGCGCCCTGGAATTTATTCAACGATGAATAAAACAACAAAACAATATCACAACATACCATTAATTTATGTGATTAATTATCATTTTTCTGATTATTTTGAATAAGTACATACATTATGACTGAGAAAATAATTCACTACATTTCATGAATATGAATTACAAATATACTTGCAAATTTAATTTTTCTCTGTTTTATTCTACTTTTTTTTATTCGCATTATATTTGAAAATGTTTGAATGTGATCATTTTATTCTCATTTCAGCTGTGCATTAATTAGATAAAATATGATGGTCAATCCAATCAAACAAACAATCAACTTAAATCAGTGGGCAGAAATAAAGGGGTATCCTGGCGCTCCACCCTACGTAGCTACTCGGAATATGTATTCGTCCAAAACGTGAGAATGGGAGACGGACCAGCGGAATTTTGAACTAGTGGAACAAATTAAGTGTTGCGAGATTTAAAATTTAATAGAGAGATAAGATTTCTGTCTTGCTCGTTCGATTTGGTGTGGGTTCTCTGGCCCATCCAGGCGAATGGAAATAAAAGGGTGGGAGACAAGTTACTTTACTCATTGTCGACGACTTCTCCGGCTGCCGATAGTCCGGATTTGAGAGAAGCTCCGAGTTTACTATGGACCAGTGATACTATGAGCACCCGCGTCGTCGTCAGTGTGGGTCGTCGGAAAGTTCCTTGGATAGGAGGGAAACGGACGCGAGGTGAAGCGTAGCGGCAGACCTGGGCCGGGATCAGGGACGCGCGATACGGAATCCTGTGTCGAAGTATCCCCGGACTGATCCTGTATTTGAATACGGAACTCGGGAGTTCGGACTCAAGGGACGACATGCATTTTAAGTACCGGCCAGCTGCAGGAGCTCTCACGTCCGTCGTCGTTTGGTAGTCCAAGTTTCGAAACTATATCGTCACTTCTGGGAGGACGACGATGTCGGCGCCAACGACAAAGAAGATTCGTTGAAGGCCGAGTGCTCAGACGCTTGCCACGTTCGCCTATCAGTACTTGGGAAACGCGGAATTTCTAATCCTCTTTTCTGCGGTCGCCTTGCTACTACGCTAGGTTTGTACGAGAGCTGCGCGGACTCGATTGCTTCGTGCCGATTATTCATCGAAACAAGCCAAAGTCTGCGACAAATTTATTCTGATTGTTGCATCGAATCTCGCGATATTGTCGATTTTCCTCCGGAGCACCGACTTATTATCTCCAAAATTATAATCTTTTATACGTGTACATTTGTGAGTCTAACGATACGAGTTCAAAATCCGATATTTCCACAGAATGACCAATGTTGCCGTGGGGAAAGAAAGAGCAGAGAGAAATCGGCAAACGAGAGTACACGATGCGAATTTGTGAATTATGGAAATAATTCGCGAATTTTAATCAATTCGTTGTACGTTCATCGTTGAGAAACACTCAAATCGTATCTTATTACGTGTTTAGCTGCAACCACGAAACAGCAAATCTAGCCACGTTTTTTGTCTTGAGAGCCGATTTTGTCCGAATCTCGAAAGTCGATATGCGTCATGCCAGTAGAAGGTTATTGTCTGTCTTTCGAGTATTTGTAAGCGATCGAAAATGTTACAATCGGTTTAAGGAACAAAATATGCGAATGAAAATCACTATAAAATATAAAACCGCATGTAAAACAACAAGACAAGTCGAATGTTTCTTGAATAAATAGGATCGCAGAAGTACATCTCATAAACTTTTTTCCCAGTTTTCCCACGTTCGCAAGTGAATTGGTAGGATGTAGAAATAATAAATAACGAGTGATAGGCTGAATGTTCGGACTTTGTTCGAGCTCATCTCGTTGTGTATCTTCCCAACCGTGAGAGTTTCATACTTCGACAAGAGATTGAATAGTGGTTTGTTCAAACGAAAGTATGTAGTGTGTTTATGTGTTTTTTTGTTCTTCGTCCTCTTTTGTCAATCGAAACAGTTTTCAAAAAAATCGGTACGAGGTTTTGTAATTTGATCCTGTAACGCGTATCCTCTATCCATTCATGAGCCAAAAAGGAATGGACTCCCGATAAAGAAGATTGCCGATTTCAAGCTACAGGAAGATTTTAGAAATCATAAGAAATAAATGAATTGAGATATGAAGCGCCATATCGATCCTGAATTATATTTATCACAATGATCGAGAGATACGATCGGCATGATATTCTCGATATGAGTTCGTGTATCAATTAGGATCAATGGGTTGGAAATGATAAGCATGTGATTCCGTGGATTTCCAATTTTTAGACGTTCTATGAAAAACAAAATAGTTAGACGCAGTGAAACAGGCATTTCAGAGCTTTCAGATGAACAAAAAGAGTGGGAAGAGAGAGAAGAAAAAAAGGAAAAAGTACAAAGAAAAAAGCGGAAGATGAAGAGAAAGAGAAAAAAAAAGAAAGAAGGAGAAACTAAAAGAGGGAAGAAGCAATACAGAGAGAAAAGAAAGAGTTAAAGAGGAAGAAAGAAGGAAAGAGATGGGAAAAGAAAGAAGAAAAGGGAAGAAAGAGAGAGAAAAAGATGTCAAGAGGAAGAGAGAAAGCGAGAGAAAAAGACAGAGAAAAGAAGCAGAAGAGAGAGAGAGACAGAAGAAGAGAGCGAGAGAGAGAAAGAGAGAGATAAAGGGAGAGAAAAAGAAAGGGGGAAAGAAAAAGGAAGAATGAGAGAGAGAAAGCAAAAGAAAGAAAAAAAGCGGTAAATGAAGAAGAAGAAAAAGAGAGAAAAAGAAAAAGAGGGAAAAGAAGAGAAAAAAAAGAGAAAGAAAGAAGAGAGTGTGAGAGAAAAAAAGGAAAAAAAAGTGAAAGAGAGGGGGAAGAAGAGAAAGAGAGAGAAAAAGATAGAAGACAAGAGCAAGAAAAAAGAAACAGAGAAAAGAAGAGAGGGAAAAAATGAGACAAAGAAGAGGGAGGAAGAGAAAGGAAAAGAGGAAAAAAGAAAAACAGAAAGAAGAAGAAAAAGCAGAAGAAAATGCAGAGGAAAAGCGAGGAAAAGAGAGGAAGAAAAAGAGAGAGAAAGAGAAAGATAAAGAAAGAGAGGAAGCAAGAGGAAGGAAGAGAGAGAGAGAAAGAGAAGAAAAAAAGAGCGAGAGGAAAAGAGGGAAAAAGAGATAAGGAAAGAAAGAAGAGAGAGAAGAGAAAAAGAAAGGTGAAGAGAAAGGGAAGAAGAGAAAAAAAAGAGAAAGAGAGAGAAAAGAAGATGAAGAAAGAGAGAGAGAGAGAGTGAAAGAAAGAAAGAAAGAGAAAGAGAGAGAAAGAAAAAGAGAGAAAGAGAGAGGGGAAGAGCAGGAAAGTAAGAAAAAAAAGAGAGAGATGAAGAAAAAGAAAGAGAGAGAGAGCGGAAGAGAGAGTGC
>OZ018311.1:17296159-17380055 GCA_963969455.1 Arge pagana | reverse complement strand
CGAAATCGAGTTACTTAAACCGGTCGAACAATGCGTCAAAAACTACTAAACCGATTACTCTTCTGATTCAATCTTCGTCAAGTTCATGCGTGGTTCAATACTTCAATCTAAGCGCATTCTCAAATACTTGCGCGACTGATTTGTATGAACTTCATACTATAGGTAGTTTGCACCCAGGGGTGTCCCAGGTGCAAGTTATTGAGCACAATTCGCCGCCGAAAATCCACGTTAGGTTTCACGCGTTTATATACTATCTGCGTGAGATAAATCCAAACGAGTGTTCTGTCCAGCTGGCAAAGTCTCCGCTTCGTATCCGCTAGATCGCTGGTTCGAATCCCGGCCCGTACTTCTTCATATTTCAAACTCACCCATCCTACGGCCACTGCTATGCGATTACGTCAATATTTCTGTGAATAAATGAATAAATATTCTGTATTGTAGATTATTATGGTGTTTTGAGAAAAAGCCACCTGCTTTTTCTAATTTGTTTCCATTTTTTGGCTAGGAAGGTACGAAAAGATTTGTGGAAAATGAATACATGGTTTTCAAAAAAAAATCAATATTTCCATTCAGTTTTCAAAGGTTATTAGTAACACAAGAACAAGGATGGTACTGATCATGAAAAAAGCTGCTGGCTTTTCCTTATAACATCAATATAACTCACAATTAAAAATACTCATTTATTTAGTCACGCAATATTGATGTGATCGCATAGCAGTTGCCGTAGAATAGGTGAAATTAAAAAAAAAAGCAGGAACCGAGATCGGAACCGGTGTTTTCGTGGTCACGAAGCGGAGAAGTTGCCGACTAGACCGAGCACCCTTCGTAAACAACCTTACACAGATAGTATATGAACGCTTGAAAATTATCGGAAACTTTCGGCTGGGAATCGTGCTCTATTACTTGCGCCTGGTACACCCCTAGAAGCGACCTGCCTCCGGTATGAACTACATCCAAATTGGTCACCCATGTACCTGAGGGTGCCCTTGTAAGGTACGTTGATACTTTCTACATCTACTGCTTTTATCCGAGCGAAAAATGCCAGAAGAAGAAACTCATGTCCCGTCATGTCAGCGCACAGTGGAAGAACAATTCGTTCCTCGGTTTTGTCAGTTTGAACTTATCAAAAATTTTATTGACGTTTTCTCAAATATATTTGTCTTTCCGAGTCCAAAACAACGGCCCAGGCCGTTTCGGGTTGTTTTTTCACGTAGCATATTTTCACCACGTACTAATGCTATTTCATTCGCATAGCAAAGGTGGATTTGTTCACAAACTGTCAACCTCACGAAATGAACCCAGGTAGGAATTCCTTATATTGGGGATTGACAAATTGGTCCAGACCTGAACCACTTATTGTTGGCTAAGCTTTGGTAGCTGAACAATAGCCAAAGCTTCGATCCAAGACTGGGCAGCCAATCGATTATGTTATAGTTAAAAGCCTCAAAAACTGAGTATTGGTCAATTCGCCGGGCAATCTTCAGTTTGAATTGGATTTTCATGTTCAAACTACTTAAAATGTTCTAAGTTGTCTGAGCGAGCACGACAATTTCTTTCTTCATTGATATCTTCAACTTTTTATTTGCCGAAACTTGATTAATAATCAATTAATTGATCATCCAATCAAATCAATGTCGACTTTTCTTGATCCAGACTTGAGGCAGCAATAACGTTTTGTTCTCCCAAGTTTGAGCCAGTATTGGGGTTTTTTGTACTCCAAGGCTCGGCCCAACGTTGGTTTCCTTGTTTCCCAAGGGCCAGGCCAAGCCAGGGCAAGGTTATGCATCATTCCAAAGCTTGGGCCAACACTCGGCCCATTGTCATACCGAGGCTTGCACCAAGGCTCGCACACTGTTAAAATGTGTAGCCGAAAGGCGGACCTAGCCTGAGCCCATCGCTTTTTCCTACTTACGGAATGATGGAACCTTCACGCAATTATTTCTTTCGCCGTTAAGAAAAAAAAGAAAAAAAATGGACAAATTAGCGAATCGTCGTCATTCGACAAATGCGAGTGCAAGGAGAGAACGAAAAATATGCGGCTGTTGATCTGTTTCTCACATAGACCTGAGAAACTTGCTCGAGATAAGGGAGAAGAAACCTCGTGTTGACCAAAACGGGGGTTCTTTTTTGATTGAAACCGCGAGACCATAACGAATTATCTGGAATCTTTCCTCGATGAACAAAGGCCTGGTAAGACTACGTTCACTTCAGTTCCGAGGGTTTATAGACGTATTAAGCGAAGCTTCTTTGGATACCCTCGCGAGCTTAAGCCGCAACAGAACTGTGAATCCGCGTTCTCTCAAACTCTTGAATCCTAAGACACCCGATAAATTAAATCCCGTAATTTCTTGTCTCTGCCCTCTTCTCCTTTTACCTAGTTTAATCTATGCAAAGTAAGTTCAAGCTGTCTTTTCCCCCCGTCTGCTCTCTTTCGTCGCATCATCACTTCCCACTATTCGACACCTTTGCGATTTTCCTCGCTAACGATTCTTCGCGCTCCTTTGCGATAGTTTCGAAACGAGTGAACAGGGTGGCTAAAAAGGAAGCATTGACAGGAGGCTGAAAGTGGTTGACGTCGGAAGACGGGAAGATCCAGAGGCCAGCGGTGAAACGAGGGGTGACCAGTGGTGACGGCGGGGTAAAGTCTTCACCGAAGAACCGAGTTTGACCCAAGCCAGAACAACCTGACTCAACCCTCTGCTCCTGTTCGCATTATCGTAGCGTAGCAACCCCTAAAACGCCACCCCAAAAGGTTCCTCCGCTCCTCCCTCCCTGGCAGCAAGTGTCGACTCGAAAAATTTGAGGAAACAGAAGTGTGCGAGAGACGATCGAGGTCGCGGTTTACTCTCGGTAACAATGCGTACGTAAAGATTGCTTCGTAGCCTCAGCTGTTTTCTCTCATTTCATCGCAGCAGCGATAGAAGATTCGGCGAATCAAAGAGCAATTTTCCCACATGGTACCCAATGTCCAGAAGATAATTTCTCCACGAGACCAATGAAACAATATATTTGCTCTGACAATTATAACAATCGATTCTTTTTATCGACGAATACATTAAAATCGCTTGAAAAAGAACGTTCGCAGTCAAACAAACTGTTCTTTTCATTCTGAATAGTACAAATCACACATGTGAGTCTTGGTGTATTTTATAAAAATCAAAGAACTTTGATTCAATTATTGACCAAGACATATCGGTCAAATTGAATTTTTCCACATTTTTGCTTCGTTTCATCTAAGCATCGTTTCAAAAATAATTCCTTTAGAAAATTCGAATTCAACTACTCGAGAGAATTCTCAAATACATAGTATATAAATGGTATTAGCTACTTTCGGAGAATTTTCTTTAGAAACATTTTGGCAGTAAATCAATGTTGCCATTTCTATGATGGGAAATTTTGATTCTAATTTTGAGCTAAAGCGACGGAACTACTTTATGAAATGAAGTGAAAAACTCATATGCGTCACGATTTTTGAGCCACGGAGATTTGAGATAATTTTTCATTTGTTGCGTTAAAAATTATCTCCACGGAATTTCAATACCGCGCTTGGAGAAGGACTTCAAGATTATCATGAACACATTCATGAAATTGACAAAAAAAAGTACCTTTGAAAATTATCAGTTGAGCACCGATCGGACCAAGTATAAGTTTCTACGAGCTCTCGAAATTATAATTTGTAATCGAATAATGATTATTTAATCGGAGAAGATCCTCAGTTGATATACAATAATTGTATATCCCCTCAATTGTTGAACGAATGGATGAAATAACGGTATAACTCGATTTGTGACGCGTCTAGGATGATGTCGGAATATGAATCAGCAACTTCCGATACTTGACATATATTGACGGTATAACGAGAAATCTTCATCAAAGCTATAAAATTGCGACAATCTGCGGAAAAATAATTTCACTCTAACTGAAGCGGGAATAAAATGAAAGATTTGAGATCACTGATCACGTATCATTTTTGCAAAATTTATATACCGTGTCTCAATTCGTACAAAGTATACACTCGATGCGCATTTGCACTTGGATAAACCGGTAATGACGGCATGTAAGGCAACCCAACTGGTCAAGGGGAAGTTTGCAAGGTGCACGTGTCAAAGGTACGGGCAATGCACCTTTTGTGCCCTTTTGAACTCGCTTTGATGGCCATATTGGGAATTTAAATTCGCGGTCAAGTCCATTGGTTGATCGATTTTTTCATAACATAGAAATCGCTATCAACAGAGTGCACAACACTCGAAAGTGTATACTTGATTGAAGCCGTTCAACTGTCAACAGTGGTGAAAGGCAAATGCGTCATGAGAGGTAAGGGTGGAGGGAAATGCACAAGGGTATGCGAAAGAAACAGATTGGGACACGGAAATTCTCACGAGAATAATATACAACTGTAATTCGACTGAAGTACAAAATATGAACCACGCAATGGAAAAATACAGTCAGAGATTTTTCTTTTTCTTTCAAGACTCGATTCCCACGGAATTCTGATAAATCATCGCGTGAAGCGTGAAGCTCGCATGGAATTCTATATGATTTTACTGGCAAGTCGCGGAGTGTTTTCAAAGAGTGACCGTCAAAACTGACGATAAATCAAATAGAACTCAAAACCTTTTTGTTTCAGAGATTTAGGTCTAGGAGCCTGTCTGTGTTTTGAATATTTTTCTGTAGCAATAAAATCTATAGTTCTCAAATGACTTCATCTAATCTTCCAAATGAGGTAATAGAACTTTATCAAATAGATTTGGAAAGCTTGATAATCCAGCTTTCTGAATATACAACGGTTATATATATATATATATATATATATATATATATATATATATATATATATATATATATATATATATATATATATATATATATATAACCAACATGAGCTCTAAAAAAGCATGCCGGAAAAGTGCATTGATGACACGGTGAATTACAACCCTACCAACCCTTCATAATTAAAAAACTATTTTTAAGCTTCGTGCCCACTGGAACTTCTGATCAGCATGCTTAAAGCTATATTCTTACGAAGTTTCAGCAAATTTGGCTAAAAGTCTTTTTGCATATCTTTTGTGGGGAGTCCTTTCATGTATACAGACGTAAAAAGCACTGACACCTATTAGGGACCGTGTAAATTTAGAAAATCTATTTTTATTAATTTCTCTCGAACTATTTACCCAGAAGGCTTGCAGTTTAAAGACATAAGTTTTTAGATACTGATGACGTCATTCGATTTTTTTGAATAATATATGTATCTTAATTCCTCGATTCGATGAACTTTTTTAAGCGAACGATACCCGACAAAATAATCATTTCATTTGTCTTTTGATTTGCTAAGACTAAAACGCGACGCGAAACGAAACATACCGATTCGTTGGAGGTGGTCGTTGCTTCCTATTTTTCGCTCAATCCCTCGCCTTTGTTTCAGATCTAGTACTGACGACGACGAAGCGACGGCAACGATTACTCGAAGCGAGATACCGTCACGAGATAACGTGAAGCACAGAAAAGTTCGGCTTTAAGAGCATGAATTGATTGCAAAGCGATCCACCATTCTGCAGCACGCGGCCGCGGAGTCAACAGTTTTAAACGCGCTCCTAACAATCTACCCCAAATGAGGTAAAGGCCATCTTATTGAAACAGGGGTTGCGATTTTTCCGCCCCTGGAGGCGGTTAATTGACACGAGAGGCCGAGGGCGACAGAGGGCAGCGAAGGGCGACCAACAGGGACTCTTGTTAACTTAAACCTCTCTTCCGGATTCTTTCAGCTCCCCTTACGAAGACGCCAAGCAGCTTGATTGGGGCGTTTTTACGCCGGGATTTTAAATTGGATATCAACCATGTAGGTATCACGAGGAACAACGAACCTCACCCGAGCAAGACTGTGTCAATCCCGTCTATTTTATAACACCTACTCAGCGATATTCGCTCCAACAGAATTCCCTCGCCATTGCGCGATAAAAAAAAATATTTTCGACTCATATCTTCGTATCTTCATTTGTTTTCCAATTCATTCGCGTTATTCGTGAACATGAGCTCGAGATTTATCCTGGTTCGAGCAAAGTCACTCGGTTGTTGGATCCAAGCAGGCAGAAACAGAAGACATCTGCTACACGGAAACCTTCGACACCCTTCGACGGTTATTCGGAATAAATGTTCAGGAATGCCTTTCCAAGCTTCGTGCTTTTCTTTGACTGGAGGCGGTTAGCGCAAGTAAACACATTTGTAGAATCTAAACGTGTTTTATGCCCAGGGTCGATAAGATCTATCGGTAACTTGGAAGTATGGTGGATATCATTCGTCTTGTCGAAAAGATACCGACGGCTCTAAGGCATAATACCACCAATTTTCTACTATGCACGAATGAAAACACCAGGGTGAAATTTCCACGAACGTTAGCACAATAAAAGAAAATTCGACGAAGACAAAATTCATACCTATTTTTTATGGCTAAACAACTTTTGTATTCATATTTTGAGTGTGATGAGAAAAAATTATTGTGCTGGATACTGAATATATTGGTCAATTACATGAATATGCAATTTGTGGTATATATATTTTAATACAAAAATATGTCTATGACATGTACTGTAATTGAAAATTGTCGTTGAGTTCTTCAATAATCATTTAATGAAACAAAATATAAAGTTGATTGGTGTTAGTATTCGTGATAAAATTGAGTTTGGTGTTTTTATTCGCGGTCGAAATGTTTTGTTTCTTATGTTCGTGAATAGCTCGTTCTCGGTCATACTTTTCGCGCCAAGTTTTTTGGCGTTATTATTCGATACAGCCGTCAATATTCGATTTGAAGATATAAATTTTCGCATAGTAGGCACTAACAAACAGAAAAAAGCACACTTGCCTATTTTGTGTAGGATATCATCAACCAAAACCAAGATTATGCGTTAAATAATATTCAATTGAATCTAGATACTTTGGGTTAAATTGTTTTGAAATCTCGACCCCATCTTTTATCACTGATGAATATTCCTTACGAATCAAATTATGATAAAACTAACTATTAAACGAAAAAAGTCCATCGGAAGAGATGCATTTCGTGGAAATATGTAAGATAAAAAATTCGAACATTCTAAGTAGCGAAACATGAAAATCAAATTCAATATGGAGATTGCACCGAGAATTGGCCAATGCTCGTTGTCTGAAACCTACAACAATAGTACAATCAATCGGATGCCCAGCCGTGGACCAAAGCTTGAGCTAATGTTTAGCTGCCACATCGTGGCAAATAACAAGAGGCCCAGAACTGGGCCAATTGTCGATATTAGCAATTCCTACCTAGCGTATACCGAACGTATATCGAACGGTATTAATACTTCTAAATCAATTAAGTCACTAGATGGATGATGAGAGAATCATTATTATTCTCACACGACGCGGTTGGTCTGCGTATCGAACTAGTGAGAACATAGACCAACTCATGCAAGTACATTGTTCCGCAACGGTATGAATACAAATCGCAAAGTAAACGCAACAGTCCCACGAACCAAATGTTCAGAGCGGAATATTGTGGATATTTCTCGTACTCATAATCAGAAGTAAAAAATGCCCGTATTTCACGATAAAATACCTAGCGCGCCAACCGTCCTAACGATCCAAGCCTGGGGGCCCACTAATCACAGCATCAGGGTGTATAAAGAAAATCAATATCTCTCCGCTGTCACCCTCTCGGACGTAAGTGTGTGCGACGTGTAAAATAAACTCGTGGAAGAAATAATGATTACCTGAACTGTGTAAAAGGTAGCGCGAACCGTTTTTTAATGTTATTTTTTACTAGTTCCTTCACCACAGTAAAAGCCAAAAGCTTACCATTCGAGCTTGCACTAGTAATTCTAGAGTATTGTCGGTAACAATTGCGAGGCTCACGCTAGATACTGTCTTCTACTCGGGAAACCCGTAGCGAAATCGTTATTGGTGATCTATTTCAACTTTATACACTACGCACAAAAATTGAAGCATATCGAAAAAATTCCAAATTCTTGCGTGATGTTCACAGAGCTGTAATTCATAGGAAAATGGTCGTAGAGAGAAAAACAAAGCTGAATCTGTAGTTCAAAATTTTATAGCATCGGCGATTCCTGAGTAATCGTTCAAAAATCGATGAGAAAAGATTTTCACATGTTTTTGCTTGTCTTTAAAAAAGTCTACGGACTACAATGATTTTTTTGTTGTATTTCCACCTTGATGTACTTCTAGAAAATTAAATTCCCTGCAATTTAAAATATTGTGAAGCCTTACACAATAATTTACCACCGATTTATCGTCGATCAAAGCAAAGAAGTCATTTTTGATTTTGATAACCAATTATTCAAGAAATAATGGTCGCACAGAAAATGCAGGTAGGGTTCTGAAAACGGGAAAACATTCCCTACAAGGTGAAATTGTTGAGTTGTGATGAAGAAAAATTTCTTGAGCTCAAAATGTTGGTTGAAGAGAAGGTAAGAAATTGCATAATTAAGGATATTTGGATAACTTGTTATAACTTTGCATACAATGGTTGAACGAAGAATATCAACATTCCAAGCTCAAAGTGTCCTAAAGGAACCCTGAAAGTTTTGAATTTTTTTTCTGTGTTTGAAAGGTTTAAATTTATCGTTTTCGCCAAAGTTCACTTTTTATTCATTTTTTCAAGTTTGAATGATTTTTTTGCTAATAATCCATGATTTTCCGAATAAAAAGGTCGACCATAGTGAAAAATCAAGTGGACACTTTTTTTGAAAAAAAAGGTTTTCGTAGAAAAAAAATATTTTTCTTACATGTTCACAAGGCTTCGTGATTATCAGGAGAAATTTAGTTGATCACTGGCATTGTCTTTTATCGCCAGCATTAGCGTTATGAAAAGCGTACCACGTGGAGGTTGGGCGGTCCGATTTACGCCTTCCGTGCCGAATGGAAATATCATCTGTGTACGTAGATATTTCTCAACATTTTTCTCGTTTCTATTTCGTAGATTTCCTATGAAACACAACTGATTCGGACTTACGTTTGGTCAAAATTCGAAATCGATAGGTAAGGTGGTTCTAGATTTATCGCGATATGCAAGATCGAACAATTATTCTCAAAATGGGTGATAAACCAAGTCGTCAGGCGTGTCTCCAAGATCTGGAGAAATTTCGAATCGAAAACAGATGTAGTTATCAGAAAAGATAACTAAACGAAATTTCTTTCGCTTGAGGAAGGATATCAAATGTCAGGAAATGATGAAAAAAATGACTCGCGCCACCTTTCGAAATTGCCGCTCGAGTTCTTGTTTGTCTCGCGTGGCACATTTATACGCATTTCTTAATGGATTATCGGGGAAAAAGAATGTTGAATTTTTTTCTTTCAATTTCTAGTATTCTTCAGATGCTGTACGCCCTGGCCGAACGACGCGCTGGTAGGTTCGTTGACGAGAAGAAACGGAGAAAACGTGAAAGTAGAATAAGAGAAACGAACGAGGAAGGAGAGTAACATCGCGGGCTTATTGTTAGCAATATTCTCGGGGTTTGGAAAGACTCGTGAAAATCAGCCACTGCTGGCGTCGAGGTGGCCCGAACGAAATTTAATAACAAGCCCCTAGTTACACCTCAATGGACACCTTAACAACCCCTGTTCGGGTCTCCTTTATCAACCCTGGGTGCCGGGATCTAATAAACCACCCCTTGAAACACACCCTCACTACACCGATGATACCCTCTTGGGATCACACGCGAGGATGGCTCGGGCTTCGGGCATCGTGAAGTAGGAGAACGAGACTGACTGGATGTCGACGTAGAGATGAGGGTGCCCGCGGAAAGAGAACGCGGGAGTTAGACGTCGCAGGTTGGACGAGTTTCGAGTGTTGAATATTGAGGGTTGAGGGGTGGCCGTCCATGAGTGGACCCGGTGACCGTTACATCACGGACAAGGCAGCGGCGCCACCTGTGCTCCGTACCGCGAACCCGAATGCCTGAAAGGGTTCTCACATGGCAAGGCGGGAAATTTGAATTTTCGAAAGCTTCAATGCTTTCTTCGTAAGTAGAGAGGCGTCACTTACAGATTTCCGAGCTGTGCGAACTCGTACGATTGAAATGTCATGACCTTGGCAAGAGAAACTGAATTTCTTCTCGTGTGGACGTTTGCGCCCGAACAAAGCGAGGTTGAATGAGTCACACGTGGAGGAAATCAGCTGCTCACAAAACTGTCAAACAGTATCTTTCGACACGGCGTACGAAAATCGAGCTTTTACGCACGGAATGTCACAAAGGTATATTAGTGCATTATAGATGGACTGTCTTACAATGACGGGGACAAATTGATTTTTTCGCGAAACTTTTTGCTAGTTCAGTTGTTCATCTTTTGTTCTTCAGTGATCGATCAATTGTTTTTTTCAACGCTGAATTTCCGCGCATGTCCAGTTTTAATTATTCTAATTCAAAAATTGCAGAGATAATCATTGCATTTATTGATGAATGAAACACATAAATAATGAATATAAATAAATACATTTGATCGAACATTGAAGAACAAACGACGAACAACTGAGGTACCAAAAAATGTTGTCATTTGAAGTTAGTTGTATGGACGTGCGGCGTGCACATCAGCTGTTTTGGTATATGCATAACTGTTCCACAAGCTGCTCGCGTAAGCTACTCTGTCGATCGACATTGTCGATTCAGTATGGACGAGTAAATCGACTTTGTCGATCGACAAAATATGTCGATCGACATGTCGACTGGTTTCCCATCAACTGTCGGTAAAAATCAAAGGGTAGTCGAGTCGACTTCAGAGTGTGGACGTGCCACTCGATCTTCGACGTTCGACAGTCGACCATTGGACAGCGTGAACGTGCGGTTGTATCGAGGTTATACGTGCAAAATGGAGCGTCGACTGATCGATTCGACAAATATTCTGCCTTTTGGTGTGGATAGGTCGAATTTTTCCGACTTGTCGATCGACAGTGTCGATCGACTCTGTCGATCGACAATGTCGACTCAGTGAGGACACGCCTTTATACTCGTGACCTCTTTTTAATGTTTCAACACTCTTGGTATTGTTTTTTCTCTTCTATTTTTTTCTGATATTGAATATATCAAGTGTAGCGAGAGGAACTTCGTTCCAGCCAGGGGTTCTACGATACCTCTTGTTTTTTTTTTTTAAATCCAGCGAATCATTCTAAGGATTTCAGAATAACTTGATAATAATAGTAATAGTGCTAATATAATCCGAAATATAATCATATCAAACAAAAAGTTCTTCCGAAAGTAAATCCTCGCGCAATTATAACATTATCTTTTCTGTTAATCAACTATACTAAATATCACATCTCTTGGTTATCTCAAATTAAGATTGAAAAAATCCTACACGTCACGGTACTAGAACGGTCTTTACACAAGCAAAGGGAAAGACATCGAGTACGTCTCCAGATTTGAATTTTCTGTACAGTGTACACATCGATCGTTACATTTTCGATATGTTATTGACCGCACTTCTAGTTGAGGAGAGCGGGGCTAAAAGTCCCCGGAGTAAGTTGTTCCGATAAAAATATCTCTCTGAAAAAAGCCATTAATATATGTAATGAATACGTTGTGAAATAAACAGCTGCAGCGTCAATACTTTCAACCTTGAGTATAAACTATAGTTGAGCGTTATAACATAAAAGTGTTCATTTTATTATAATTTTAACAAAAATAACTAATTATCTGTAGAACATCGTTGGCTAGTTCTTGAATACCCATTGGATTGTATCATACATGAATATTTTTTCCCAAACGATACCTTTCATAGATCTCGTAATAAGTTGCCCCAACTCGGAGTACTTTGTTACTTTCTGACTTCGAGTATTGTGATATCAATTATAGAACAATCTTACAAATAACAACTCAAAAAACTGTCTTGATATCAAAATTTCAAAACTATCAGATGTTTCAAATGAACTATCAGATTTTCAAGTAGCACCGAGAAAAAAATATCGCTTGAAAATGACATACCCGCATATCCCTTCGTTTCACGTTACATTTCGCGAATCGCAATGAGCATTTCTCAATAATATGTGCCGTTTCGCAATTTGGAACATATTATACTACTTATACCATGTAATTTTTCACATTTCTCTGTTTAAAACTGGTGTGTAGTGTTTAGTAGTGCGTTCAAGAGTAAAATTGTATCGAAACAATCGCCCCCTGCTGCTGAGATATTATTCAACTTTGGTTTTCTATATCCCTGCTGTCAATGGAAATGACGTCGTGGGGAGTTTGGAAGAAAACGTTTTTGAATATTTAGTGAAATGAGGTAACGGGATTGAGGAGTGCCGGGCGTTTCATTGTTGCTGCGATTTCGATCGCGATTGTAACGTCGGGTCGGTGGGACCAGCTGAGTTTTGGTACGATTCAACCATGGAAAGCTGCGTGGTCGAACGGAGGGTGTGTTAAGCCGCTTATCATGCCGAAACAATACACTTTCGGTGGATTGATATACCTCGGCCAGCGTTCGACGAGAACGCCGCGAAATTTTTCGAATTCCCATTCCATTTTGTTCATGCCTGAATTGTCAACAACGAAATAAGTTGCAACCGAACGTTTTCCTGCTACGATGAATTATTTGAGAGGGATTCGATCTCGCAAAAAATACGAAGTGAACATTTTTTCGCGAATTCACGAATTCAGACACGAATGGACTAGACGAAGTTGAAGTTATCTGGTCGAAGACATTCGCCGGTGACGGTACGGCAGCCCGACTTAATCATCCTCTCTGTTACTTACTTAGAAGCGAAGTCAAAACTCAATTTTGACTTCACGATACTTGTGCCGTTCAATTTTAACACCCTTCGCGAGAACAGCTCCGAACCGCTGTCGTCGCCAAGGCTACAAACTTAGTTATCAACGAAGCTCAGGCAAAAAGTTACTCTCGCGTAGTAGTAGTAGTTATAACAGTAGCTCAAGCTCGGTTCTGGGTTATAGTGTAACTTTCGCTCAAAGACGCGTCACCATTTAGGCATAACATCCCCGTCGATTCCGTCAACACGCATTTATCGATGGTGAAGAAAACGATTCTGACAAAATTGTTGCCGAATAAATCAACAGCCCTAACCACTATTAGCACCGTTTTTTCACGATACACAGATAAAAGCACTGGACGAAAATTGCCACAAACATCAGCACAACAAAAGGTGATGCCAAGAATAGAAACACCAAACCAAAAATTACCACAAATAAGAGAACCATACTTATTTTTTTATTGATAAACAACATTTGCGTTCATTTTGAGTTCATAGTAAGAAAAAATTATTGTAGTACTTGCACAGGCAGAGAAAATACATGAAAAATGATAGGTCCGATCATTGGAAGCGACCACTTTTGTGTGTGCCTGAGTAATTAATATTAATTAATATATTAGTCAATCCAAGGTATATTCAACTTATGTAATGTTGCAGGAAAAAAAACTGATATTATTATATTTCATTGTGAGTATTAGCAAATATATATTTTAATACAAAAATATGTAGACACATGTAGTTGGTGAGATGACCTTTAATCAAAAATTGTCCTCAAGTTGTTTTCACGTTTATTACAACAGCCATGATTTTCAAAAATGAAGCGTTTCAGCTTACCTATCATCATACTAATTTTTCTTCCTTATCGACAAGCACCTTTTGAAACGAATTTTTGAAAAAATTCTATCCGCAAAATGGTGATTGTGCAAATCGTTTTTTGTAGATGGTTTATCTCCCCAGATACTAGTTTGCTCGTTTCTTGTTGCTTTTATTCGAGGGAAAAATGTTTTGTTGCTCTTATTCGTGAATAACTCGTTTCCGATTATATTTTTCGTGCCGAGGTTTTCGGCGCTATTATTCGTTAGGACCGTCGAAAAGGTCGAAGTACCCCATGTCGAATTGAACGACCATAAACCTCAACTTTTCCGATTCGCGTGATTTCTCTTTGTTTTTTTCTCGCACGAAATGACGTACACCATTAAACAACTGGTTGATAATTGTATTGTAGTTGTTTATTCTATTAGTAAATCTATGAATATCCTATTTTTATCATCTTTGAATTTCATCCGAAGAAAGTTTGCTGATTCTTATTGTTAGACTTTTTTGTCAACTGCTTACGTCGCGAATTATATAAAATTAGGTAGTGGCAATCATACATTTTCTCAAATATACTCAGTCGCTTCGACGCTCGATTCAACCATGAAACAGGAAACTAATGTGGTTCTCTCCTCGTCCTCGCCTTCAACGCATTCTCGAGACCAAACGATGATAAACCATACTTCGAGTACTTCCAGACCCTGAATATTTTTCATTTCGCCTTCATGGTTTTTTTGTATTGTTTCGAAGCAGAATTGAGAAACGGAATCGAGAAGAAAATCTAATTTTCTACGGTTTACTTCACCAATTCTGTTATGGATTTTTCCCGTCTTCGAATAGGATTGACGAACATTCACGGTATTGATATGGTTTCGTCTGGTTGATTATTCTCTTGAAAAATCAATAAACAGCAGAAATAAATAATACGAATTTCTCGTCACGCGGTTGGTTAAAGCGTCGCAATAAGTTTTGAAGAATTGAAAAAAAGAATGGCATATTTGAAAAATCAGTGATTAGCAAAGAAGCGTGAGAAAATACTCGAGCGACGTGAATAATGAAACACGCACATTTAATCGGGGAAAAAGAACCTTCATGTCGACTGGGAACAAAAAAATTGCAGATCTTCACCCACATGAATATTGTTATTAATAATAATAATTATGAATATTATAATATGAATAGAGTCATTTGGGTCAAGTGTGCGCACTTGAGCATTCAAAGTGATGTCAAAATTAAACAATAAAGATTGAAGAAAAAGGAAGGCATGTATTTAATAAAGTATTCATTTAACTAATAATTGGATTAAAAAATAAAGTATGAAATCTTCACGATTGAAAAGAAAACGGAGTCATGAGAAAAATGCGGAACGCACACACTTATGCCGTATTGCGGGTTAGTGTGCGCATTCTTGCGGGGTAAGTGTACGCATTTTTTTAATAAAGTTATGAATGTTTCAACAGCAAATTATCTCAATCTCATAAATCTTTTTTCTTAAGACTTATTTGTTTGATAATCTGAAATAATTACATAAAGTCACGTAAGAGATCGGATCCATAGGTAATAAGAGATTGACTTAATAATGCAGAATCACATCGAAATCAGTTGCATCATCGTTACTTCAGATAACAAGACCCCGGACGCAGTGGCGTAACTACGTCTCCGTGGGCCCGTGTACAATTATCCAATTTGGGCCCCCTGTAATTACCCACATTTTCAATTGCAATTACATTTTCAACATCCAAACTAAGAATTTCAGTCAGCGCTTATACACGTAAGATAAGAAGCAGAAATTCTGAATTCGCAGAAAAACACACGGCTCGAAAGAGATCGTTTGGTAATCAAAGTCACTCATTTATTATTCAAATCAATCAAACAAAACAATTAATGCCATTGATTCAATCAAACCAACCATTTTCCCGGGAAAAGTGATCATTTTTTTGCACTTGTCTTTGTTTAATTCGTAAGTTAAGATCAATTTTGTTAAATCGCGAATTATTTACTATATATGTTACATTGTTTCTTTATGCAGCATTTATCGAACAGTCAGACACACAGACACGTTTGTTTCGGCAGGACTCTGCATGCTCATCTTCTTGTACCAGCTTGTCCGAGACCGCGGACCTGCGTTTATCCGGTAGCCGCAGTGCTTATCAGTCAGTTTGTTCTTGTATGGTGATTTAGACTATTTAGAGGGCTAGCAGACCAAGTGTTAAATGAAAATTTGCGGTTTGAGTGAGAACATCAAAGTACCCAGATACTCAGGTATGTATAATTCTACATACTAAGCCTACTATAAACCTAATGTTTTTATTGAACATACTGGATCTGCGAAGAAAGGCTACACCTTGGATTCATCATACTATTAAGCAAAGTCGCGAAAACCGTTGTAATCACTAACCGCGAAAACTACTGAACTGATTTTGATGAAATATTCCACACTTATTCTTGACACTCCCTGATGGTTTTCGCATAGTTCTTTTTTGTTCAAAAAGTTCATAACAATTGCGATAAATAAATATGAAGTTTGAAAAAAAAGATCTTCCGCTAGGAAAATGCCCAAGTACCAGAGCGGAGCTGCCAAAACAAAGAAAAAGGAACTTCTAAATGTCAGCATAAAGAAACATCCGAAAATTGAAAGATTCTTCAAGGATACCTGTGTATCTGAAACTGATAATACCGATTCCACGAAATTGGGAGAAAATATCATTCAGTTGGACGATACAGAAGCTAAATCACAGGACGAATAGGATTCACAAAGTGTTCGAGGGATTTCAATTCAAGAGCATGAATCACAGGAAATGAAGAGTTCGGCAGATTCGTCAAATAAGAGTGCAGATTCACTTGTTGATACGACCATCGCAGAGTCAAACTTCGAGAGTGAAGATAACTCAAACCCAACTATAATTGACGATGCATTGGTTTCCTGTGCAAGTACACCATTTCCTACTGACCGAGCAAATTTCTAAGATCCCTTAACCAGAAACAATAAATGGTTCATCATTTTACACGGACCATGTCAACCGACTGGACCTTTTACAAGGGATCACAATAATAAAAGCCTGAATGTGTCATATTACACCAAACTATCAGAAAACGGAGTCAAGTATCCGAGAACTTGGCTATGTTATTCCTTAAAATTAAATGTAGCTTACTGTGAGCCTTGTTGGTTATTTGCAGTTAAATCAAACGTTAATATTTCGAAATTTGCGTGAATAAACGGAAATAATGATTGGCAGCACCTCACTCAGAGTATTAAACGACACGAACATTCACAGATTCATATCAATGCTTGCCATAACGTGCGTTAATGGAAAAGTAAAAGAGTAGGTACTCGACAAAGATCTTGAGCAGGAAATCATCACCGAGAGTAGTTACTGGTCGAAAGTGATCGAAAGAATCATCAATGTGTCTTTAACTTTAGCCATCAGTAATTGATCATTTACAGGGCATCACGAAAGTATCAAAAATAAGAACGCGAATTCGGGAAAGTTCTTAAACATCGTCAAAGTCTTAGCAAAATACGATTCAGTTCTCAATGAGCTCTTAGCAGACGACACTAAAAAAAGAAAAATTATAGAGCTTCTGGGAAACAAAGTGCAGAATAATTAAACAAGTGAAATTAATGGCTCTCCGGATTTTTCAATCATAATTGACAGTACACAAGACATAACTAAAATCGACCAGGTCAGCATAATGGTTCAATTCGTAAGGCTCTCGAAAGAAGGTGAAAATATTTCGGGAATTGAAATTAAAGAAGTTTTCTTAGGTTTCGTAACAACAGACGATCAAGAAGCAGGAACACTCGAAACTTTAATTTTGACATTCCTGAAAGAAAATGATTTAAGTCTGGATAAACTTCGCGGTCAGGCATACGATGGTGCAACTAATATGAGTGGCGCTTACAACGGTTTACAGGCACGCATTATTAAAAGTCAACCGAAAGCTGCGTATATTCACTGTTCTGCCCACAACCTGAATTTTGTTATAAATGATGCGGTAACTTCTGTTTTAGGGGTAAAAAAGTTTTATGACTTCGTGGAAATCATTTACGTATTTCTCGGACATAGCATTATAAGGTGGGCTTTATTGAAGTCTGTTGTCGAAAGTAAAAATCATACGCTGAAGCGTTTGTGCCCAACCCGATGGTTTTCACATAACAACGGGATATTTTCCTTGCGTTTTCATTTTAAAGATATCTTGAAAGCGCTAACTAAAATTATTCTCGTTTCAGAAAACGCACTTGAAAGAAATGATGAAATAAACACAAAAAATAAAATGGAAAGTTTTGAAACTGTCCTTTATATTGTGATACAGTCCGAAATCTTAAATACCTTAGATGTGGTATCTCAATTAATTTAAACCCCGAATTTTGACTTGCAAAAAGCACGCGATCGTTTGAAAAATGCGTACGATAAAATGTCAGCATTGCGAGGTAATTTTCACTCAGTTAGAACGGCTGCTTCAGAGCTGGCAAAGTCTTGGGACATAAAAACTAGATACGAGAACAAGAGCAATCGTAAAATAAAAAAGAAATTTGACGAACTTTGCAGCGATGAATGGTTAACAAATGCCGAAGAAAATTTCAAAATTCAAGTGTATAACGCAACTTTGGATATCATTATCCGTCAGTTAAATGACCGCTTCACAGGAATAAATGATGTGGTCAGTCGGTTCGCTTCAAGTTTGCCACAAACTCTACGAACAGCTTCTGACGAAGAATTGATAAAACTCGGCATGCCGGTATCAATTAAATATCCGTCTGATTTATCATCTAACTTCTGCCAGCAGCTCATATTGTTTCGAACCACTTTCAAAAGCGAATTAGAAAGAACAAACTCGGTATACGAGTTAGCTAGATTTTTGATTATTGAGTACCAACTTTTGAACACATCCTTTACGGATTCGTGTTCAGCTCTGATTTTTTTTTGACACTGCCGGTTGCAACATCCAGTGCGGAACGGTCATTTTCTAAATTGAAAATAATGAAAAATTATTTGAGAAGCACGATGGCTCAAACAAGGTTGACAAACTTGGCTATACTCTCTATCGAAAGTAAGGAAGCGCAGGAAATGGATATCCGAAGTATAATTGAAACCTTTGCTTCCCTAAAAGCGCGAAAGATGAATTTCCGTTGAACGAAAAAATGTATATATTAGATCCTAAGGTTGATTCTGTTTTGTGCAATAATTAAAAAATTTAAATAAATGTTCAAGAAATATGTAACGATTCATTTTATTCTATCCTAGGGTGTCTTTGCCAGCAAATGATTTGTTTTTCGCTCTCTCTGGAGCGTGGGCCCTTAGATTCCATGGGCCCGTGTTCTTCGCACACCCTGAACCCCCGATAGTTACGCCACTGCCCGGACAGACTTGTCTTATAAATACGTACATAACTTCACCCCGAACAAACATAACCTCAACAGTTGCGCTGCAAAATAAACCGTAATAAATTACTAACACAAGAGAAAATCGTTTACCGCAGTAGCTATCTTCAGTACGAGGTGACAATCTCTGCCGTGATGGAAAAAGTTATTTTCGCAGTATCCGATTCTTGTTGTATTGATGAACAAAAAAAAGTATTATACGAGGTCGCTTTCCCTATGGTGAACTCATTGCCCGCTGATATACCTTTAACTTGTCTGTGCATGTCATGGGCCTCTCACTCCCCCTTTGGAGATAGAGGGGATGAGCACACTTATCCAATGCGCACAGTTACCCCGAATGACTCTATAATACTTATTAGCATCGAATCGATCGAACTAATAAGAATGGAACATGAGAATATTGAATTCGAATCGTTGAGAACGAGAATCTCTAATAGTACAACGAGAGATGGAAAATCGAACAAGTCGAGGTCCGTGGTTACACGTTTCCAGCTGGAAACGTCTCATATGCGAAAAAAGAAAAATCGATGGATAAATACATTCCGACTTACCAGTTAATTTAAACGCCAATGGATCCTGAGGGTGTCCAAAAGGGAAGGGTCGCGGACCAAAGTGGAAGGGATGAAACGCTTGGTGTCCTGAAACAGGACATTAAGTGAATTCTTAGTAAAAAACACTCAAAAACTTTTTGCTATCTTCCCAAGTTCAAAAAACTCATTCCTCCCGGACATCACCAAATTTGAACTCACTTGTTTTGGATCTCGGCTCTCTTGGTCCGTCGACCGTCACTTTTATTGCCTTCGAGAGAGTAGCTACTTGAGGCGGTGATGTCTGCAGCATTATCGTCAACGTAAAACTCTTCCCTGGACAAAAAAACAGAGAAAATTATTTTTTTCTCCGCCTCATATTTATACCGATGCTTGATGGTCGGTCGCCGAAGGTTTACTCGACTAACGTAAAATCTAAAAGGTCACTGTCTACGATTTGGCAACGATGTTTATCAATCAAATGACATAACGAATAGTTTTCATACACTCATGTCAAAATCAGATCTACCGACAAATTTTTGCAACAAAAGCTCCAACACGGACGAATCATAATTCGAAATTTTTCCGATTACGTGAAATCTCTTGTCCAAAGTTCAGGAACAGAATACTTTTATGAAAAAAAAAAAATTTATGACTTGTACTGTCAATTTTTTCCCATGGAAAACAGACCTAAAGAAACGACTGACTATGGTATTCACGATGTTATTTTTTTCCAAGCATAGATTGACATGTTCTTTTTCTCTCATTATAACCGTACGGAACAAACTATGTTGACAAGGAGAACAATCCATCTCAGCGAACAAAAACTTCCATCATAGCGATAACTCACTGGTCCATCTCGCCGCAAATTCACTTCACGATACGATTGCCATTACGATAGAATTATTTATAACGCGTGAAAAGTGTATATCTTTATGAAGGTAGAAAAAAACCTTTCAAACTGTTATATTTTTCCTGGGTCTATAATTTCCGTATGATGACAATCGAAAAAGTGTCAATGCCGTGAAAGACAAAATTCGTAACCGGAAAAAAATTTGTTATTTTATTATTATTGGAAGATCCAGTGTTTTATCTTAAGCAAAATAAACTGAAACATTGAACGAATTGCTCAAAATGATTCGAGATAAAATTGCCTCCACATTGAGCCAAGTGTAGTATTTTTTCATAAATACATTGTTTGTCATTTTTTTCAAATGCTACCTAACACGAGAAGCGTGGATTTTCAATGTGAAATTTCAAACGGTCCCTATCAACAATGCAACTTTCGTGAAAGTTCGAAAATAAGTTCCCCAAATGAGAAACATCCTATCACACATAGTTATACATATTCGGGTACGATCAGGTCTCCGCATTTGCCGCAGCGATTTGCAATACTAACATATTCCCATCGGTTGCCCCCAACGACGACTCTCGATACGGTGGCGCCAGCCGACAACCCTTATTTCCGCCACATTTCTGTTTTGTTTCCAGGAAACTTATGTAACATGCATTTGGAACGCATCCGATGCTGCACCAATAACAATTTCATTCGTTCTTTCAGTATTTTCCTATGAAAAAATATAGATAAGATAATTGAACATTTAAATATATATAGATGTAGATTTTATTAACATATCTTTCAATTATTTTATATAGAGGGTGTGAATAAATAATGCTGCAAGAATTTCAGTGATTATAGAGGATGCTTTCCTGAGAATTTTCATTCAATCAACCCATGGTCAGAAACACCCTCAGGGAGCTGTGGTCAAAACAATTTTTTCTTCATCTTCTCGGGTTGAAACTGAGAAAAAATCGATTTTTTTTCTCGTAAAACTTACAATTTGGCAGAGTATCCCTAGAAACAAATTATGCCAAAATATGAGCCCTTAATATTAACATTTAGAGATAGCGATTTGTAAATTTCTGTTTTATATTCGAATAAGATAGCAAATTAGTTTCAAGCTTCGCAATTTCGTAACTCGACAAGTCGCTGCACAAGGATGATGAAGGCATGCTTAAATTGAATTGAACGCTCTACAAAAAAGGTCTGAATGGAGTTTCCCGTCAGGAAACCCGTTTCAGAGATATAATTTTGCATAACTCAATTTTTACGGCTTGATATCTGAATGGGAAATGTTATTATGGGAAATAGAAATATGCAAATCGTTACCTCTAAATATTATTATTAAGGGCTCATATTTCGACAGAATGTTTTTCTAGGGATACTCTGACGAATTCTCACTGTTCTTCGAGAAAAAATAATAATTATACAGATCTCACGACCAGATCGGGCTACAAGGTTGTTAAGTGGATAGTAGCTTGTGGTATTTTTTTGAAAAAAAATAACAAAATATGTACTCACTTTCAAAAAAAAGATCTAGAAGGTAAAACTTTGAAATCACGTTGAAATATATTGAAAAAAAATTCGTACGTTTCTTTTCGAAAAGTACATTTTCGAAGATTTTGAAATGAAAATGATATAATTTTGTCCAAGGGCGAAGAACGAAAAATTCATATCTTTTGAATGAATGATCAAAAAATCTTAAAATTTCCGTGGAAGATTTTTTCACGGCACAAAAAATGTGAAAAAATTGAGAAAATCGAAATTAAAATTATTTTTCACTGTCCGATCTGAAGTGGAACGCCCCAAATGTAAAATAATAATATAAAGTAGGATAAAATGCAATCATACATGCAGGGCATTTCCTTTGCAAAGCCTGACTCTAGTGCACGAGCAGTATATTTTTTGGTCACCGACTGTTTATCTACACTCAAACCATTCGTATTACGGCTAGCTTGTTTTACTTGACACTATAACTAACACGTTACTCTAGGATTTTTAATATTTTCTTATTTTTCATATTCATTTTTGCCAACATCTAAAATTCAGCGCAACTTCAGATAGATTCTCTTGAGTTTTCAAATCCGAAGCGAATAAAGTTTTCTTCCATTGAATGCAAAATAGTTCGAATTAGATCGAGTAAAGATTTAAGGGGATATTCCAATGTGACGGGTTGGAAAAATCGATTTTTTGTTGTTGCATTTTTCGATAGTTCTTACCCTTAGAATTGATATCCTACAGTCGGTTTGGGTGTTTCCTACCTTGTTGACTAATTATAGCGCTCCAACGGAAAGCATTTAACTGCGCGCGCTCACGTTTCGAAGCAAGTATACGGATTAGGCATCCGAGCATCTGCTCAGTGTTTACACCGGCATCTATATAGACATATATATAATAAAGGCGTCCCTTCTCGCGATCGTAAGTAACGGTTTTTTCAAACGGCTAGTATTGTTCGAAATTTTGTGGAGTAAAGAGCATAGTTTTAAATGGATAGAAAACAAAGCCAATCTTCTTCAAGAGGCCAAGTTTTTCTGCTAAAAAAAGAAAATACCATGGGAATCAACATTCAGATCAAATTGGTGCTAATTTCAGTAGTACATCAGCAAATAAATTGAGACGGAGTCAGGATGATAGTTTTTCTGTGAGTGAAAGTGATTCCGCAACGTACTGTTTTATTCAATTTGCTCTTGTTTTGCAATTTGCAATTTGCTTTTCATCACTGCAAACCATCGTGAAATTTCAACAATGCAATTCAGATATGACTTTTACGAGATATGACCAACGAGGACTTGATTTCAAAATTGAATTAGTCTGTCAGTGTGGAGATAGATTCATAGACTCGTGCCATATGATAAATAATGCCTACGAAGTTAACCGCCGTTTCGTGTATGTTATGCAATTGATTGGCGCTGGTTTGCGAAGTATAAACTATTTTGGTGGATATATGGATATTGGCAAGAGTTTTAACGTACATTTATATTATATTGTTATGAAATCTATTTCTGAAAGCGTAAACGCTGTGTACGACGTTGTGATTCGTAAGGCCGTTTGAGAAGAAAAAGAGTTGAATGTACAAGCTGGCTTTCCAGAAAATGAGCTCTCAGTTTCTACAGATCGTTCGTGATCCAAGAGAGGATTCTGTTCTTTTCTACGCATTGTATCACTGATTGGAAAATATTTTGATGAAATCTTAGATACCATCGTGAAATTTAGTTTCTGTAAAGCATGCAATGCGTAGATTGGCAAAGAAGATACAGATCAATATGATGCTTGGTACGAAACTCACGAGCCAGAATGTCAAGCAAATCACCATGGTAGTGCTGGTAAGATGGAGGTAGATGGTATTATTGGAATGTTTCATTGATCGATAGATCATCATAACATGAAACATGCTTATTACATCGGCGATGGAGATACTAAAACTTTTAAAAATCTACTTGAAGCTGCCTCGTACGGTGATGACTTTATTGTCAAGAAAAAGAGAGGGCGTGTTGCATTTAAAAAAAAGGATGTATAGGAGAGCCAAAGAAGCTAATAAACAGCTCACGCAACTCAAAAAGGCGCGCAAAGAAGTAGAAAGTCAAGGCAAAAAAGTATCTCAGAAAAAAAGGCAAATCCAAAGATAAATCAAAAACTGTTACTCTAACAAAGGGATGCAAGATTTATCTTTGTACTACAGTTTAGCAATTCAACGACATCCTGATCCAGTGGAGGATATGCGAAGAGAAATATGAGCCACTTACTATCACAAAATTTCCACGGATGAAAAGCTGCAACACCATTTCTGTCCCGTAGGCGAAAACCCCTGGTGTAAGTGGCAACGGCATTAAGCCGCGAAAACTTCATTTTCCCACCCACCAGTTCTTGTTAAAGAAAGACAAGACATTTTGAAGCCAATTTATGAAGAGTCGTGCCAAAATGAACTTTTAGACAGATGCTTAGGTTCCAACACGCAAAATGACAACGAAATTTTCAACGCTTGTGTTTGGCGTTTCGCACCTTATCATGTTTTTTGCGGTAAATTTTTTTTAGATATTGCTATCTATACGGCAACCTGCATATTTATTGAAGGTCAGAAACCAATAATCAAGATCTTGGAAGGCATGGGCTGTTCACATGGCCCTGGAAGATTGAGTTTCGCCAAGAACTGCGACAATACACGCGTATAACGCGCAGACCAACGCAGCGCCTTTGCTTCAAAAGTCGTTCAAATCGCGAGGAAAGAAGCTAGAGCGGTTGAAGAAGAGGTTTACGTCGAAGAAGAAAGTACCATCTATGGTCCAGGCATTGCTGATTAGTCGAAAAGGTAAATTTTCTATGACTTTTCATCTTAAAAAACTTTAAATGCATTTTTCTCAAGACGACATTTTTGCACCTAGCGCAGGTGATTTTTTAAAAATGGCTGGGCGTATCGACTTCAAATTTGAATACGATATTCAGCACTATCATGGCTATCGTCGGAACCTCCAAGTTGTTGATATTTTGATCTTAACTTATAATTTCACCTCTTTTATGGTGTAAAAAATGGTGTTTTTCTCTCTGTTTTACACGAAACGCCGCCATTTTATTAATTTTCGATAAAATAAAAAAGTGGAAGTTCGAACGATAGGGGCAGTCACATAAATTATTAAACTTCTTCGATTTTCTATTTCAGATCACCAGGAGAGCCAAAAGTACCTGCGCCAGCAGAAAACTGTTTTTTTTATTCGCTTGATATTTTTTTTATAAATATATAAATACTTTTGATCACCAAAAAAGTTTTTGGTTTTTTCTCCTTGAACATACCTTTGAAATAAACAAACAATCGTTTAATTATATGTGATAGTTTCAGTGAAAAAAATTATTGAAAATATGCTTTTTTTACGCGTTCACATTGGAATACCAAGGTAGACCCGTAGAGCAGAAGGTGAGTAATCAAAAACAAGCGATCGAAATTATTTTAAAAATATGTTTAAAAAAAACTATATCACCAACATAGCCTCTCTGGTTCAACAAGATTTGTCTTCATGAGTGTTTTGTCGATTGAAGAAACAAGAAATAAAAATGAGCATATTCGCGCAAAAAATTCAAGTAATCAAAATGAAACGACAAAAATAAGCACTTCAAATCGTCTTTGGGAGCCTCTGTTGATAATGATCAGTGAAAGAGACGGAATACTACGCTTTTCCGTAATAAATACAGTCATTCGGGGTAAGTGTGCGCAGCGGGTAAGTGTGCGCATCCCCTCTATATTCGAAGGGAGAAGAGGGGGTGCCGACATGCACAGACTATTTGAAGGTATATTAGCGGGGAATTAGTTTACGCCAGGAAAAGCGACCTCGAATAATCCGTTTTTCTGTTTTTCAATATAACAAGAATCGGGTACTGCAAAAATAACTTTTGCCATCATGGCCAAGACTGTATTCCCGTACTGCGGATAGCCACAACGATAGAATTTTTTTTATGTAAATAATTTATTAAGATTTATCGTCCAGCATAACTTTTGAGAATATGTTTGTTCGCGGTAAGGTTACATACGTAATTATAAAACAATTCCGTCAGGGGTAGATGTGCGCACGCGCGCGTCTTCTTACATAAAGTGACGATGAATTAGTTCTGAAATTTTTTTTTCGTGTGTGTGATCACTGCCAAGACAATTCCTCGTAAACTTCCTGCTGATCAACTATTATAATATATTTTATTATGAGTGAATTTTGATGCAACTGATTTCAATGTGATTCTATATTAACAAGTCAATATCTTATTACCTATTGATCTGATCTTTTAGGTGACTCGGTCTTATCATTTCGGATTATCAAAAAAATAAGTCCTTAGTGAAAAATATTTATGAAATCGAGATAATTTGTTGTTAAGACGTTTATAGCTTTACTGAAAACAAATGCGTATACTTACCGCGCACGAGTGCGCACACATACGCGCGACATGGGTTAATTGTCCGTATTACACATTTTTCCAATGACTCTGTTTCTCTCTCTAATTGTAAAGATTTCATACACTAGTTTTTAATTCAATTACTGGTTAAATGAATATTTTATCAAATAAATGACTCTATTTCTCCTGACTCCTTAGTGTTTAATTTTGACACCACTTTGAATACTTAAGTGCGCACACGTGACATGGATGACTCTACAAACACGACGAATCAATGGACATTTACCGACCCCCCACTCAAATACCCTTCTGGAATGTTCGATGGGTAGAGGCGCTATTACCGACGCAATGACGTCAATCGCCCGACAAATGGCGCTGTTACTGACATAGATGGCGCTGTTACCGACATAGATGGCGCTGTCATCGATACTGATGACGTCACTCGCTCTTGAATTGACCTCATACATCCCTCATTCGACAATTAACACCCTCAGATCAACGTCACACACCTCTAAGTTGCTACCAATATGCAGCTGGCCTGCAACTTTTCCTATTTCGAATAATTTATGTACCTAAGAATTTCTCTTCATTTGCTTCTAATTGCTCCGTACTTTTTACATTTTGCTCCCGCATAGATCCGAAGGAAAACGGAGAGAATGAACCGAAGGAAAATGAGATCTGGGGGAATATTTTAAGCTCGATTTGTAGTTGAACCAAAAGGATTTGAAGGATCTTCTGTACGTTAAATGATTGCTCCCTGTATGTACTCAATTGTTTTACTGACAGATTCAATGAATGCGTATTCCTTAAGGAGAAAAAATGTAAAAATTGCGTATCGCGTAACTTGCCTCGGCCAATCAACAAACCGCTATTCCGTTCTATTGTCGTTCGGAAAGCTCACGACGATACATCATCATACATAGTTATACAGAGTGAGACATGGATAATTGGGCATAGGTATACGGATGGAATGAATCAGAAAGCTATTGCTTTCCTATCACTTCAATTCGCTCCACCTTTATTTTCAATTGCTCCCTCGTATTCATGAAGGTATAACAGGATTAACGAGCTCGATGACAACATGATCCTAATTCTAATTGGAATAAAAATCTCCACATACTTGGCAGATGAAAAAACTATTAATAATTATTGTTGATGATGAGCGAGCGGAGTTTAAGTTTATGATGGTCTCATATACCCATTGAATATCGTTTTCTCTAACCCGTATATAATATATACTTTGCGTTGCATTATTTATATATAAATTCAGAAGCATGGCAAGTGAATCGAGAGACACGTTCGGTTTCTTTCATTTCTCAATATAAAGAAAATCGTCGTTGGTGTGTTTCTCGTTAGTTTATAACATAGTGTTTAGAAAATATTGGACACTGCACTCGTTGGGTCGAGCATGCGTGTCGTGATTCAAAAATAGTATTTCTCGCAAGGATCTCCCACTCAATATGTGTCTGTAAATTCAAAGCGTCACATATTTTCACATTCTTATTATTCTTCGTTGCAATTTGTGAAATAATAATGTTAACGAAAAAACGAAAAAGCTTGAAAACGCACCCTTATTAATCCTTTGAAGCGTGTAAATTTTCATTATTGCCTGAGTTCGAGCAGCCCTTTGTGCTGTTTTATGCGTTCGAAGTTATAATTCGCGCAGCCCCACCCAATGGGCACGTTGCCGAACGATGCTTCGGGTTCGTTCGATCTTTCGAATCATGCCGAAGTGAGCCGAACGCTCTGCACCACACTGACATGCCACTGCTCGATTGTAGTGGTGCACAGCCCGTCCCGTTTCTGGCAGCACAAATCCCAATACATGTGGTACGTTTTTTTCACGAAACCACTACTTCGTGGTTTTTCTACACACATGCGATGTACCTAATTTTTTCAATCTGATTGTTTGTTAGTAAAGTACAAACCTGACATTAATTTGGTTACAATAGACTTTATTCGTGCTTTTTCTCAATACCAATAATTATGGATAACATCGCGTGTTTTGAAGTGTGCGTAAGAAAAAACAGGTATCAAAGAATTATTCTTTATTTGTTATTACCCAATGTGTTGTTTATTCTGGTGTCATTTAAATAGGAAAAATTATTAACAAAGTATCGCTCCAACGATTCGAACGATAGATATGAGGAAGAGTGCGTTCAACGAATGCACTCACATAATCGTGAATAAAAATCTTCTCGCTTATACAAGAGATTCGAAGAAAATTTACGAAGGGATTCGAAGAAGAGGTCAACAAGTTGCGAGAGAGCATTTAGAATCTGTGGTGTGTACAATCAACTGCAAGGAGGTACAATTTTTTGTAACAAGCACAAGGTATTGGCCCCTCGTGTAAACTGGTCGTTTGTTCTTCAAATTCGTCTTCAGAATCGCGATGATATAATAATCGAATACTACACAAACTGGAGATATTTCTTTTACACTCTGAGTCTGGAGCAAACAGAGATGGAAACGTGATCGACGACTAACAATGAGTAATGTGACAGAGGCTAGCGATCTGTTACGTCCGCGAATTCGTACAGCGTTATAAATCCAAAGATTGTGAAGCTGACGTACGACACGTAACAATTTTGATGTGACCTCTGTTTTGGGGCAAGACGTTTCCGCCCTCTCCACCGGGGACCAAGGTCTGGCCTATCGTTAGTTTCAATGCCCTAAGTACACACTACTAATTCAAATACAGAATATGCTAAAGATTAAACTATTTGGTGAAATTACGTTGCTGTTGAGTTATGACGGAAAACCATGACGTTATAGGATTTGGTAATACTCTCGTTGAGTATGCGGCACAGTCCAGCGGAGCGGATTATACGCTGGCACGAACGTAGGTGAGGAATAATGTGAATTGGTAATACTCTTGTTGAGTATGCGGCACAGTCCGGCGGAGCGGATTATACGCTGGCACGAACGTAGGTGAGGAATAATGTGAATTGGTAATACTCTTGTTGAGTATGCGGCACAGTCCGGCGGAGCGGATTATACGCTGGCACGAACGTAGGTGAGGAATAATGTGAATTGGTAATACTCTTGTTGAGTATGCGGCACAGTCCGGCGGAGCGGATTATACGCTGGCACGAACGTAGGTGAGGAATAATGTGAATTGGTAATACTCTTGTTGAGTATGCGGCACAGTCCGGCGGAGCGGATTATACGCTGGCACGAACGTAGGTGAGGAATAATTTGGGATTGCGTGGCGATGGTCGTAGGTTTGCTAAGTACAATTCAAATGGAGAACAATGTAATTTGTATTTAGCTAAATGCGAGTTGCGTACAAAAATGAAATATCAATTTATCGAGAAAAATCTTGGATACGAGTCGGATTTCAGGCTTCGTGATTCAGAGTCCCTAGGAACTATAATAATATTCGAGTTCGTAATTTGAAATTGGAATTTGTAGAATAATTCAAAGTAAAGACTTAGAATATCTTTGTCGTTCGAGATGTAATAGGATTCAGTGGATATAGAATTTAGAATAATTCAAAGTAAAGACTTGGAATATTCTTGTCGTTCGAGATTTAGTAGGATTCAGTGGATATAGAATTTAGAATAATTCAAAGTAAAGACTTAGAATATCTTTGTCGTTCGAGATGTAGTAGGATTCAGTGGATATAGAATTTAGAATAATTCAAAGTAAAGACTTGGAATATTCTTGTCGTTCGAGATTTAGTAGGATTCAGTGGATATAGAATTTAGAATAATTCAAAGTGAAGACTTGGAATATTCTTGTCGTTCGAGATTCAGAGGATATAGAATTGGCCAACCTTTCGAGAAGTCTCTCGAAATGAAATGACGACTTTGCCTGATTTTTGCCTCGTATTTATACCCAAAAAAAGCGATAAATCTATCCCCTCCACCAAGATTATTCTGGACGCAGCAGCGATGCTCATCGCAAGATTTTCACCAAGGGCGGAAGGCGCATGGTGGGGCGTAGCCTAGTCTAAGGGAGGATGTTCTCCTATTGCTTGGTTTATGGAAAGTTCCATGCGATAAGCGGTTTCTTACGCTTCTGACGTCAGCAATCAACACGCTGCAGTGGTGCTTGCTAGAAAGGATATTGAATTGCGAAATTTTATGGAGTGAGGCGCGAGAACTATTTGTAAAAGTTACGTGGACGTAACAGATCTCGCATTCGCGGACCGTGCTGATATGGAACAGTACAAAAGGCAGCCTTGAGCTCAGGCAATAATGAAAATTTACACGCTTCAAAGGATTAATAAGGGTGCGTTTTCAAGCTTTTTCGTTTTTTCGTTAACATTATTATTTCACAAATTGCAACGAAGAATAATAAGAATGTGAAAATATGTGACGCTTTGAATTTACAGACACATATTGAGTGGGAGATCCTTGCGAGAAATACTATTTTTGAATCACGACACGCATGCTCGACCCAACGAGTGCAGTGTCCAATATTTTCTAAACACTATGTTATAAACTAACGAGAAACACACCAACGACGATTTTCTTTATATTGAGAAATGAAAGAAACCGAACGTGTCTCTCGATTCACTTGCCATGCTTCTGAATTTATATATAAATAATGCAACGCAAAGTATATATTATATACGGGTTAGAGAAAACGATATTCAATGGGTATATGAGACCATCATAAACTTAAACTCCGCTCGCTCATCATCAACAATAATTATTAATAGTTTTTTCATCTGCCAAGTATGTGGAGATTTTTATTCCAATTAGAATTAGGATCATGTTGTCATCGAGCTCGTTAATCCTGTTATACCTTCATGAATACGAGGGAGCAATTGAAAATAAAGGTGGAGCGAATTGAAGTGATAGGAAAGCAATAGCTTTCTGATTCATTCCATCCGTATACCTATGCCCAATTATCCATGTCTCACTCTGTATAACTATGTATGATGATGTATCGTCGTGAGCTTTCCGAACGACAATAGAACGGAATAGCGGTTTGTTGATTGGCCGAGGCAAGTTACGCGATACGCAATTTTTACATTTTTTCTCCTTAAGGAATACGCATTCATTGAATCTGTCAGTAAAACAATTGAGTACATACAGGGAGCAATCATTTAACGTACAGAAGATCCTTCAAATCCTTTTGGTTCAACTAAAAATCGAGCTTAAAATATTCCCCCAGATCTCATTTTCCTTCGGTTCATTCTCTCCGTTTTCCTTCGGATCTATGCGGGAGCAAAATGTAAAAAGTACGGAGCAATTAGAAACAAATAAAGAGAAATTGTTAGGTACATAAATTATTCAAAATAGGGAAAGTTGCAGGCCAGCTCCACATAGGTAGAGTTGCTACCACCCACCCTCAATTTGATATTCGGCACCTCCAATTTGGTATTCACACGCTCCACCTTACCGACACATGATGATGATTTATTGCTCATTCGCTAATTATCGATAATTATTCCATGCATGATTCGTTACCGATATAATTAGCGTCCCCTTTTTTCTCTTTTCTCACCCACGTGGCTATAGCTAGAGTCAAACGGTGAAGCCGTATGACGATGATCATGCTTGCATGATTAAAATTCCAAGACGGAGATATGAATCAAATATACGAACGAAAGAATTTATTCTAGATGTTTTCACGCGCATGTAAAAAAAGATTCACGCCGTTTTTCAAAGGTTGCACGCATGCGCATGACAATGATCCAGTTTGCGATTCTCAGAAATTTTTCCAGGTCAGGAGAGTTCACGGAATCATCGTTAGAAAATAACCTTGACTAGTATTACATGAGAAGAGCCTTCCGACAAAACGAGGTTTTCGCATCTCATACAATACAGAATTTCATAATATTCTCGTGGCTAGAAGTTACACGCAGCGAATGTTTCCGTTCGAATTCTCCTCTTGTATATAGAATTCCACATCAATCTCACGACTAAAAGTTCCTATTACGCGCAGGCGTATGACAATAATCCCGTTTGCATGAGGTAGCCTCCTTTTTTGCTGGAAGCCTCCACGATATCGTTAGCGACTACTCAGAAATTTTTGAGATGGAAGAATCTCAAAACGTTAATTTTGAATCTCCCATGAAGCTATCTAATATCAAGCTATACTCAACATACAACATCTCCCAGACAACCACCCGTGAAAGTTTCAAACGGACGCTGAGAGATAACATGAGGTTGTCGTTTGGCTCTTGAAGGAACTAACAAGGAAACCTTTTAAACCCGAACTCGCCGATTTCGATGATCTTGATATATGTTGTAAAACATCGAAAAATAAGAGACACGTATTTTGTTCTATGTGCTCTTAAACCCGTTTAGGGGGTGAAATCTACCCTCAAAGTTTACTCTTAAAAAGTTTTTTTTCGATATATCTCTGCTTCTAATTGGTATTCCGCGACGGAACCAATTGGAAAATGCTCTTTGCGGCGACGCGAAGCTACTAGAGATTGTTATGGCCACGGGGGTTGCAACCCATATTTTTTGTACTGGAAAAACCACATTTTTCGAAGATATTTTCGTTGTAGTGATTCGAATATTGACTTGAAAATTGAAAAATAAATATTCTGGGCGGTGAAATGGAGTAAATAAGTTGACGTATTCAAGGATTTCGCATTAACCACCCCCAAACTCGGTTACTACCCCTTCAGACATTGGTCATCTGCAATAATGAAGAAAATGTTTTTTTCAAGAGAAATACGAATAAGATATGAATTGAGAGACACGTATTTTGATATATGTGCTCTTAAGCCCGTTTAGGGGATGAAATCTATCCTCAAAGTTCACTCTTAAAAAGTCTTTTTTCGATATATCTCTGCTTCTAATTGGTATTCCGCGGCTATGATATTGCTATGATACGATGCGGCTGGTGTAAGAAATCATTATGTTTCAAACATTTCTATGAAGATTACCATTATTGTCATGAATTTATAGAATAATACACTTTAAATTGAGAATTTGAAAAATATTCATTCGCAATAAAATTAGTTCTAGTTTTTTGTATTGAAGTTTTCTGGGTCAATGCATGTGCAGCTGAACCTGATTTCCATGATTGTTGAAATAAAAAATTAAAAATGAGACCTGTGAGCACTTTACTTTGAAAAAACCAAATTGATTTGGAATATTTTGAGTATTTTTATACGTACATAATATGAATACGATTTTCCGAAGTTGATAACTTCTGATTACCACGAATAGCATTCTGTACAATGATTTGTTGGTGCTTCAACAGGATCAGGAAAATGATGCTGTATTGTATCTTCAACTATTTTTGCTACGTGATCTTTGTACTGTTTTTGAAAATGTAATGTCTCTTCAATAATCATATCTACGTCATTGAAATCATTTGTGGCACTTATCAGTATATCTTTAATCGATTCTGCTAACTCCATTTCTCTATGATTGGCTGTTCCATCTTGTATTTGAATATTTTGAAAAAACACGGATAATAAATGTATAACAGTCAAAAGATTGATTCTCATTGTTGAGTCCGGATGGAGGAACAAACCTACTCAATGCTTCTAAAAGACTTCACTTATTCCCGAGCATGGAGTTTCACGACATATATACCCGACCGATGAGCTACGAAACGAATAATCGGTGATAAACAGTATCGTAAATAATTATCGGACGAAAAGACGAATTGATGGATTAAAAAGTCACTCGCGAATTACAGTTTATCTTGACCAAAGTGATCCATTTCATGATGAAATTATTGCCCCGTGATAAATGACTTTAAATATAAGATATTCGATATCTCAATTCATATCTTACCTACCGAGGTACGGATCTTAGAAGAAACAATTACAGCTCTGCTTGTGGAGCGGTCCGCGATCAGAAGGAATTTAGAAGAACGAACCGAAGCACGAGATATCATGCTAGAGCTAGAAGTCGATCCGGACGACATTAGCGATGACCTAGCCATCGACCTCCGTAGACAAAGAGGTCGCGAGCTGGCAGAACAGCACCGGACTGACGAATTAGCTCAAGCACGACAGCTCGAGCAAGATCGTGCAATAGCCGAACAAATAGCCGGAGAAGAAAGGCGTATGCAGCTAGCTGAGCAACAGCCTGTCCAACGACAACCAGAAGACATGATTCTGGGACAGTCACCGCAGCCAATCGCAGCGCTGACACCGGACCAGATCAACCTATCCGTCACCGACCCTCCTCGAGGAACAGACGAAAATCAGCACGAAGCCCCGCCATCCTACCTTGAGTCGCACCGCGAATCCTATGTTGGGATGAGTGCCGAAGAAATGATCGCTAGGGTCGAATTGAGTAAACTCCAAACAAATCAAACGTTCACGCACGCACGCGAACAAATCGCCGCTTATCAGCGGATAGCCGCCCTGGCGACCGCCGATACCCAGGCCAAGGAAAGACGACTTCAAAAACTCCAACGTGAACGCGAACGCCTGGAAAATGCTGCCAAATTGACAGACCAAGAAAGACAACGCCTGGCTGAACGACTTCGCGCCACCAACGAGGAAAATACTGAGGTCGAAGTACTTCGGCGAGAACTCCTCGAAGCCAAGGCAAAGCAACAGGGGATGTTGGAAGAAATGCACCGTTTGAGATATCATGAAGCACCGTCGCTGGGTGCCGGACCGTCGATCCCACTTTTACCGCTGACCCCCGAGAAAACAAGAGATTGGGAAATCGTAACATCTGGACTCGACGTAGCTCAGAACGAATACAACCGAGCCATTAAGCTATCAGTAAAGGAAGCCCAGAAGGAGGAGAGACTTCGCCGAGAAATTCAACAGCTTGACTTGATTTCGAGACAGTCGATCCGAGAGATCGAAGAACAAAGAATTTTACTCGAAGAGGCTCAGCGAAACTAACGTAGCAAAATGACCATAAAACCTGTCAAAACTATATTCAGGGAGGAAAACATCCCCCTTCCGAACCCGCTTGCAGTTCAGCTTGAGACCGTTCACCAGAAACGAAGGCAACCAGGAGCGATGACATCACTGTACGACCACGAAGCAAACTCACTCGACATAATCAACCTGCAGCAAAATCAGCTACGCACAAACCGAGCCAACCAATGGGCGGACACGAATCATCCTCTCAAAATCGGTATGGACATCCCGAACAACGAATGGTCTGAACGATCAGGGTGGCCTCAAGATCATGGATTCCTCAGAGCGAATCCTGGAGGGCCAGGACGAGACCCCTTCCTTAACGGAGGAGGTAACGGCCCGCCTGGCGGACCACCTAACCCGCCGGAGGAACCTTACAAACCACCGTCGAGAGGGCACCCCTTTGATCAGCCCGCTGGTGGCACTATGAAAGCGACCGAGTGTCTCCTATTGGTCCCAAAACTGGAAAGATCGACACCAATACTGGACTGGATCAAGCATTTCAAATTCGCTTGCCGCTTCGTGTTTAACACCCAAAAGGCTGTATTCATCTCAATGGTTTTCGTGCAGAAGATATCCGACGAAATCACTAAACTTGCCACCGGACTAATCGAAACCGAGGAAGGTCTTGTACAGTTCGTCACCAGTCACCTTGGTTACTTACCTGGTTTCCAGATTTGCATGGATAAACTTCGTCAGGTTAAGCAAACGGGAACTATCTTAGATTTCATATCAAACTTCAACCGCGCGTTACATGCTGTTAAGGAAGCTGACCAGAGAGACCAAACCAAAGATTCGCTTGACCACATGCCCTTGGTCTACGACCAGGCAGTCTCGATGTTTATACACGGATGTAGAAGGGATATATTCGACTGTCTGAAGGCTTACATTAACACCTACTCGAATCTCGCAACCGCACAGCAAGCTGCCCAAGAAATCGACGAAGCCAACATCGCTTATAACCAAGCGAACGCCGAAAGGGTGAGGTTGCCAGCCTACCCTTCGAAACAGCAGCCACGATACTATCAGTCACAACCTCAACAGTACGATGCCCTAGGTACACGCTACGGAACTCGCCAAATGCCGGTTACCGTAAATGCCGCTGTAGCAAATGCGGAGTCTACTTGTTACAACTGTGGAGGCCGAGGACATTTCGCTAGGGATTGTCAAACGCCTAGAAGAAATTTCCAATCACGGCTGTCTGAAGACCAAACTAACCTTCCGAAAGAAAATTTTCGTCAAGACAGGCCACGGCCCAAACCACCACACATATACAACCTAATCGAATAGAACGAGCCGGAAAACCAGATGATCCAAAAAAACGGGGACCAGCTAGAGGAATACCGAGAGTGTCAAACGTCGGAATCGGACGCTTGGAACGAGTCAGGATCCGTCCAGGAGGATTCACCCGAGATATCGAGTTACTAGTAGACACTGGTAGTTCACTTAATCTGATAAAGAAAAAGTGTATCCCACCAGGCTTCCCGGTGGAAAAAGCAAAAAGGAGTTTCGTCATGGGAACCAGCCGATTCGAATCGAAGGAAAAGATCAGATTGAAGTATCTTGGGGACACCAGTATTTTCTATGTATTACCTAACGATTCTATAATACCCGAAGATGGTTTCATGGGACTCGGGTTTATGAAACAGAGAGATTACAACCTGTCGAATAAACATCTCGTGTTAAAACGAAAGAATCACACCTTGATTACTGATGGAATTACGGTACCTCCTCACACAGCCGTGATGATAACGTTAGCAGTCGACGGCCCAGACCGCGAATGCTTAATCACCCCGGGTGTCCACGACAAAATCGTGAAGAACGGAGAGGAACATGTATTTGAAACATTTTACGTGAACAAAATTGAGAATGGCCATACGGAAGTAATGTTCGAAAATCCGACGGACAGCGTACTGAGCTTTGACGAAAACTTGATCAGGGTTACCAATGTAAAGATAGAAGGGGGGGACACAGATAATACTTATCTCACCTCGGAACAAAAGCACAAATTTTTACTTGAAACTTCACAACTTGATCACCTCGAACCAGAGCAAAAAGAGATAATTTCCAGTATTATCTTGAAGTATCAAGATATCTTTACATCTCCAGGCCAAGACTTACCCGCCGCACCACACGCGAAACACAAGATCGTACCAATCAATGATATCACGATTAACATTGGCAATTTCAAGACCGCTCACGCTCACCTTGAAGAGATAAACACTCAGGTAGCCGACTTGTCAAAGAAAGGTATCATCCGAAAATCCGAGTCACCATTCAACTCACCTGTCTGGGTCGTCCCAAAGAAGCCTGGACCTGATGGAAAGAAGAAGTGGCGCATCGTCATCGATTTTCGAAAACTGAATAAAAATACGATACTTGATGCTTATCCCATGCCTCGAATTGAGGACATTTTCGACTCACTCGGGAACGCTAAATTCTTTAGCGCTTTCGACTTAAAGGCAGGATTTCATCAAATTGCAATGGACGAAGACTCAAAGAAATACACAGGGTTTGCAACCTCAGAAGGACATTTCGAGTACGAACGAATGCCATTTGGCTTAAAAAACGCACCAGCCACGTTTCAAAGAATGATGGATCAGTGTCTAGTAGGACTCAACCACAAAATCTGTTGGGTCTACATGGACGACATTGTCATCTTTGGAGACACCATCGAAGAACATAACCGGAACTTGGTCACTGTCTTCGAGAGATTGCGAAAAAGCGGACTAACCCTCGAGCCAGAAAAATGCAAGTATCTCCTACCGGAAGTTGAATACCTGGGACACATCATCACAGCAGCCGGAGTACAGCCAAATCCCGCGAAAATCGAAGTTGTCCGAGATTTCCCGGTACCAACTAATCCGACAGAGGTCAAGTCGTTTGTAGGACTCGCTGGCTACTATCGACGGTTCATCCAGAACTTCTCCCACATCGCTCGACCTATGGTTGACCTCACGAAAAAGGGTATCGAATTCAATTGGACGGAGAAATGCCAAAAGTCATTTGATGAATTGAAACATTGTTTAACTACATCACCAACACTTCGACGCCCGGACTTCACGAAGACGTTCACACTCACTACCGATGCCTCGGATCACGGATTGGGAGCGGTGCTCTCACAAGAAGGACACCCGGTGTATTACATCTCGCGTGCCCTGAATGATGCTGAAAAGAACTACGGAACTTCCGAAAAGGAAATGCTAGCAATAGTTTGGTCGGTACAACGACTACGCCAATATCTCTTGGGATATAAGTTTTTAATCCAGACCGATCATCGAGCCCTCGTCTGGATGGCCGACATCAAAGATCCCTCTTCTCGAATTCTCAGATGGAGACTCCGCCTGGAGGAATTCGACTTCGACATCCAATATAAGAAGGGTTGCGAAAACCAAGCGGCCGACGCACTATCGCGAATACCGCGCGAACCTACGGTTAACAGAGTGTCGTCGCCAAAGAAAAAACAGATACCAGCCATATGTCAAATCCTCCAACAGATCAGAACGATAGGAAAACCTACTCCTACACTGAAGGACTGGAAAACGGGTCCCCGAGTCAAACTCGACGATTTAGAAAATATCATGCAGCGAATCAACAACATAGCTCTGTGTCAAGGAAGGGTTAACGGGTTGAGGATAAAGCCTAATTACCCCCTAGACAGATCCCGGTGGATTACCCTCACGAAGCTAGGGGCCGAACCGCCATCGAAGAATAAGGATCTGATCAAAGAAAGGAAACGAAGACACGGACTGTTATTCCAATATCAGGAAGACGCCTGGAAGCAAGGACTGTACCTGCTAATCCAAGGCCACATTCAACAAGGGAAAAAGAAATTTCGAATCCTCACTTCACCGAAAGACTTCTCCATGACGCAACTTGATGCCATAGAGAAAGAACTTCGAGAACTCGCCGTCGAATTCACTGACGCAGACTTTCAGCTGTGCCGTTCGGGAATCCCCGAGCCCGAACCTGAAGAGTACAACAACCGCATACGAGAGGTGCATAACGATCAAGTAGGACACCTCGGAGTAACTAAGACCCTTGAAAAATTACAACGTCGAAACTACTGGACGAACATGGAAGATTCTGTACTTGAGTTTATAGCCAGCTGCCCTATCTGCCAACAGTACAAGACTGACAGAAATCCGCCAGTGCCCTCAGCCGTCTTGATGGACACCGCTAGCGAGCCGAACGAAAAGATAGCAATTGATATCGTCGGACCGCTGACGGCGACGAGGAAGGGAAACGAATATATACTCTCCATTCAGTGTACATTGACGAAATTCGTGAGGGTGATTCCCATTCCGAACAAGAAAGCAACAACGGTTCTTACAGCCTTATTCAACGACTGGATTTGCATCTTTGGAGCACCTAGGGTAATCCTCAGTGACAATGGAAAGGAGTTTAATAACAAGCTAATGACACATTTCGGTGAAGTTATGGGGATCGAAGGAATACGAACAACAGTTTACCACCCACAGGGGAACGGGTCTATCGAAAGAATGCACGGAGTCCTCAAGGATTTAATCCGAACCACGTGCTCGAATAACATCACAGTTTGGGATACGAGAATGAATGCGATCGCTTTCACATACAACGATAGCTTCCACACCTCGATCCAAGACACCCCGTTCAACGTCATGTTCATTCACTCCTCAAACTACCCTAGTGCTATCGAACAGCTTGATACCTCCACGCTGCAACGAAGGTTCGATGAATTGAGCCAGAAACACTGGAATCAGCTGTACCAAGCAAGACACCACCTGATGCTAGCGCGAGGAAAGAATCGGAAATATGTCGACAGTGCCAGACGTAACCCAATGCCCTTATACGAAGAAGGAGACTGGATCCTCGTTAGAAATAAAGCGCCATCTCATGGGCTATCAACGAAATGGCTTGGAGCCTGCCAAGTACTCAGCGTAAACCATGAGAAAAACAATGTGGTTTACCGATATTCCACAAGGTTCGGTTTGCGAGTAGGTGTTGCTCACACCGGGAATACTAAACCTTTCAGGAAGCATTTCCAAGATGATAACCCAAACCACGAGAGGCCCCGGTTAATAAAGAAAATTGATCTGTCGGGAGAACAACCCCGAGTTATCCAAGGATAGGCTCGATCCGGTACTCGACTAAATAATCACGGTCATATTTCTAGATGGAGTCAACTTCGTTGGAACAATCCATAAGTTTCTGTGGGGAACCCCTGATGATAGTGACCTTCGTACGATAAACACCAGCGTTGCCAACGTCATTAACGCTACCAACGAAATCAACCGAGTAGTAAAGGAACAGACCTATATAATGGAAAAGACAATCACTTCCATCTCAAGGAATCGGCACGAGATCGAACAACAATTCAACGAAATCGCACATGCGGTCGACAACATACACCAGGCCGTTAACAATATTACAAAAGAAATGTATTTCATCGAGCTGATGCATCGCCTTGAAACGGAAATTCGAGGATTGAACTATGTCCTGCGAACGCTGATGACGGCTCTGGAAATGGGCAAACATGGCATTGTACAACCAATCCTATTGACGCCAGGGAACCTCATTCTGGGCATGAAGAAATTCGAAGACGTCCGAGGAAAACACCCTCTCCTAAGTCAGGAAATCAATTATCAGACGATAATTGATCTTTCCGAAGTATCGGTCATTTCCCGAAACAAACAGCTGATTTACATCGTGAAAATTCCGTTTTTCGACAACGAGCCCTGGAAGATAGTGTTGAATACCCCTATCCCCATGGCCGTCGACGACACCTACGTAACCTTCAACCCCACGTTCGGCAAACGAATCACGAGGACGATCGGAACCAAAACTATGGTCCGGGGGTTCAACGAAGATACCATGAGATCAGCATCCAACGTCAATGTCGCTCCCTACGAAGGGATCGGGCATGAAGTTCACTCGCTTGCTCTTTGTGAGTCAGAAGCTGCCTTCCGGCAACATGAGGGCTCTGACTGTCACTTGACCGCCTTCCGCCTAAAAGACCTCGGAGTGATAAACACCAGGACAGCGCAAATCATCATTCCCCCGGAAGCAGGGAAGGACTTTCCTGTTACCATCCACTGCGGAATGGAGACCGACACGTACAGTATCTCGAAACCATCGCTATTGCAAACCACCGATAGGTGCGAAGTATTGACCACCCGTTCGAGGTTTGTTTTGCTCACGAAGTTGGAAAAATCAATCTCCACAGAAATTACCTTCAACATTTCGCTATTCAACCTAACTTTCCCCGAAGGGTTGGCTGTCGCGACCTTCCGCCGGCAGATAAGGTTAGAGTCTCTTGATAGGTACGGCACAAGTCTTAGAGGGATGAGAGAAACCCTCGATAGTCACAGGGTTAAGTTGCTAATAAACAATTCCTGGGCTAACTTACAAGGAATTGTATTCCCGACATTGCAGGGAATCGCCTCATTACTTCTCATTGGGGGATTAGCGTTCGCTATGTGGAAATTCGGGATAATCACATTTTTGTCTCGAGTTTGTTGTAGGAAGACTACGATGAAACAGGTAAAGGCCGAGACGCAGTTAACCAAGCTCCAGAGAACCAACCAAAAGCTGCTCTCTCGTACCTTGACATCGAGGAACGAGGACGTACCTCAGTCCACTGATGGGGGTGTCCGCTGCGACGGACGAGTATAATTCAAGGAAGCTCTTATCTTACTCCGCTGCTGCGGAGAGAAGAGTCGATTGGGAGACAGTCAAGAGTACACGTGGAATCAGAGCGCGCGATTGCTCCGCGATTAATCTCCCCAGTTATCGCTATCTTATATTACGAACGCCTGCAGTCGAACAGTAGAGTAGAAGGCAGACGGTTACGATAGACGTCTTTGCTTGGTCCGTCTTATTCAAGTTTGTATCCGAGTTATAGTTTCGTTGAATAAACCTAAATTGCATTAAATACTATTTACAGTTAGTTAATAATATTAACTAACTTGGCGATCCTGATAATTGACCTTGGTTCCTTATAACACACGCAATTCATGGAGATTCTGCGGATATTTCAAATCAACTTCAAGTATATATCCAATGGAAGAATCGTCCGATATATTATACACATGGAGTGGCTCGAAATGAGATACCCACTCAAACGCGCTGTATGGTAAATAAAGTCTCATAGCAGCTCGATACAGATTAAGTGGATCAAAGTCTGCCCCTATATACCTGTTATTGGCTTCAGCCTACCTATTTGAACATTGAGCTACACCACCTCGTATACCTTTTTTAATGAACATTTCCATGTCAATGTCGAGTGAAAGTTTCAATCCAATACCTGTGCATTTGAGCATTAGGATCAAAGCCAAGACCGGGTGCTGAATGATAATGCTGAGGATCTAAATTGTATGCTGATCGTCAAGTTTGACTGAAATTCTCGAAAATATCCGCTCAAAGTAATACATCGGTTTTCAAGTACAAGTCTGAATATTCACAAAGAGTTTTCACATTGAAAGCGTGACAAATATTGCATGCATATGAATATCCATCACTCGAAATATCTTGATCATTTATTCCGAATAAAACTTGTCGATCGTTGGCAACTGCACCTCGTTGAGCTTATCCCAACTATCGGTGTAATCGTATGGAAATACACCTTTTCGCATCAACAATTGAAATTCGGCGAGGATTACAATATTTACGTGTGATTATTTTTGTTTACCCTCCAAATCTGAAGCTTATTTTTCAAGACTACTTGGCATAAAGCGGAATGAATCAATAAATCGAAAATTCATACGTGTTCCATCGACAAACTTTGTGAACGATGTACACTTTTCCATGTTTATGGGTGGAAGACTGATTCGACCTTTGAATGCTGAAGCTAATGCTGTAAGCAAAGAATGCGAATTATAACCTGGAAAATTGTGAAAAAATCACAGGAATAGTATGAGCATTTCTATAATTCAAGGTCGAACCCTGAGATGCAGCACCACGGGACTTTCCCATAAAATGACAATGATCATGATGCTTCATGTCTATATCTGTGACTGGCAAATGTGACAACATTCAGCCACATGGAATTCATTTGCTCGCTCTCGACTCGGACATTTCATCGGGTTAATTGTTCGCCAATAAGCCTCTAGGGATTCGGCTAACCTTTTCCACTCATTCACAATTTTCACCACGATTAATTTCAAACTTGGAGATCGTGTCATCAAAGCTACAATCCAGATAATATACAATACTAAAAGCAATGTATTTCTGATGGCGTGTTGTATTCATGGAATAATCGGTGATTGGTTAAAGCAAATATTCAAAATCTGTATAAACACAAAATGGTACGTCTTCTTTGTGCATAAGGTTTTTGAATTTGACGATTTTATCCTCCTCTTTCGGTAAGATCGCCCTGGTACTATTCAAGTTGGTGCAATCGAGTCCATGTTTGATGAGACTATTTTCTGAATTGAAATGATTCAGACACCTTTCGCATTTGTCCAACATTTGTGTTCAGTAATTTACGATTTTGTTAATCGTGATGGATTTCTTATCCAGGCGAAATGAAACACTCTTTTGTTTAGCATATTATCATCATCATCATCATCATCGTCATCATCATCATCATCATCATCAACCGACCGTTGAAGCACTTATTGAAATTTCATTTGATAGTCGAATATCATATGTACCAAATATAATCTATTTTTTAATGACCATCGGTGAACGTTCACTTTTCAGGAGTTTGCAAGCCATCATTTCCATGATGTCAATAAGTTCCAAACACTTATCGGAATCCATCGTTGATCTTCTTTGTTCACTGCTTGATATCAACACAGTTGAATATTAAATGATCGCTCTTCATTAAGGAGGAAACTCTTTTATAGGATGAGCGGACAAAAAGTTCCAAGAATTTAACATGCCACGTGTGCGTGTGGCATGTGTGCGTGTGAGGGTGCGAGCGCGTTCGTACGCGCGTGTGTACGTATGTGTGTCGGTTACATCACCGGCAGGTTCGAACTTGCAAAAAGATCGTGATGATGTCATCATTCGAATCAATCGCATAACTATACACGTTTTTCTACGCATTCGCGGGGCTCGAACAAGAATAGAAATTAAATGGTAATTGTATGAGATAATGAGTGTGATGTGAGACTCCATAGCATTGTCAACTTCATTGTCACTCATGGTGGGTGAATGCCATTCAATGGCTGCAGAGTGGAATCATCGAAAGTTTGAGCTGAAAGTCAACAGGCAGGAGGAAGATCGTACTGGTGGGTGGCTATCTGATGTACCGTATCTAAAGTCGGTAGACAAACAAACATTAAACAGAGAGAAATCGAACAGATGGAAATGTAATCCAGTATATTCCAAATCTGATGAGAAATCGAGTAGATGGAAATGGAAGCCGGTAAATTCCAAATCGGATGATGAACAACCTCTTCTGGACAAACAGGAGTATGGCGGATCGTAATGGTTGTGATAGTGGGCGTAAGGGATATTGTCAGAATCCAATTCGCTGTATTCAGCTAACTGATTGAAGATTGTTCATCCAATTTCTAAGAATGCCATAAATAAAAAACGATGTTTTCCTCATAAATATGTGTTTGAATCCTTATAACCATGCATTTCAAGGATAAGCTGTATTTGAAGGTTAGAATATCAAAATCCATAACTTTAGCATGAAAGTGATGAACTTCAATAAATTAAAGGAACACCATTAACAAGCGTATAGATAGACACATATTCTCAATTTATTTCATTTTTTCTTTGGTGGTGAAAAGTAGTGAAAGATGAATGTTCTACAGATATTTGAATTTGTTTCGATTATATTGTCGGCCAATCGCATTTGTAAACGGCTTTCGTCGGCTGCGTCACTTAATTCTTCAAGTGATTCTACATCATCGGTTAGAACCTTGACCATTCTAGCTGGTAGGAAGATGCAAAAACTGGAATCCACATCAGTCACTATCCAAACTCCAAATCTCGTCTGCAGCTTCCTTAGTCCGGTGATCGTATAGTCAACGTCCACCTCCAGATCCGATAATTTTTTGGTCGGAGTGAATTCTTCGAGTCGACCCACTTTGTTGATTTTCAATAGAACCATGATATGTAAACATTTTTCGTATCAAATGCAGTTTTTGAAATTCTTTCGTTAATTGATGCGAGCTCGATCTTAATTCAATCAGATTCTTAATTTGATGAATATTTTCCAATAGTAGCTTAAACCGCATTTTTAATTCACGCTGCTTTTTGACAATGCTTTGCATTACTCGCAAAGCAAACAGCAACTGCATTAAGAATGATCATCTCGCATGTTTTCATAGCGCCTACCCCTACCGCATCACAGTCCGCACTTACATTGAGAATACGTTGATTTCTGAGAATCGTAAACGAGATCATGGAAGCTTCCAACGAAAAGGTGGTGACCTCATTGTCATGCGCATGCGCGAAAACTTTTAGTCATGAGATTGTCATGAATTCTATATACAAGAGACTTCGAACGGGATCATGCGCATGCATATGACTTCTAGCCACGAGAATGTCATAGAATTCTATATTATATGAGATGCGACAACCGCATTCTGTAGGAAACCTCCTCTTATGCAATACTAGTCAAGGTTATTTTTTGACGATAATTCTGTGAACTCTACTGACCTGGGAAAAATTCTGAGAATCGCAAACTGAATCGTTGTCATGCGCATGCGTGCAACCTTTGGAAAACAGCGTAAATCTTTTTTCACATGCGCGTGAAAACGTCTATAATGAATTCTTTCGTTCGTATATTTGATTCGTATCTCCGTCTCGAAATTTCGATTCGAATGACAGCTTGATGGTTGCGGCGAAAACATCGAGATAAGAGAATCGCAAGAATGATCATCGGCATACGCCTACACCGCTTGACTCTCGCTGTAACAACGTGGGTAACATGAGAAAAAAAGGGGTAATATTATGTAATATATAATATATAATATATATATATATATATATATATATATATATGTAATACATAAAAAAGGGGCATATTATGTCGGTAACGAATATTGCATGGAATAATTATCGATAATTAGCGAATGATCGATAAATCGTTACCATGTGTCAGTAAGGTGGAGCGTGTGAATATCAAATTGGACGTGCCGAATACCAAATTGAGGGTGGGTGGTAGCAACTTAGCGATGTGTGACGGTAAATTGAGGGTGACTGGTAGCAACATTGAGGGTGTGTGACGATAATTTAAGGGTGTTTGGGGTCAACTTACAAGGAAACCTTTCGAACCCGAACTCGCCGATTTCGATGATCTTGATATATGTTGTAGAACATCGAAGAATAAGAAAAACGTATTTTTTTATATGTGCTCTTAAGCCCGTTGAGGGGGTGAAATCTACCCTCAAAGTTCACTCTTAAAAAGTCTTTTGTCGAAATATCTCTGCTTGTAATTGGTATTCCGCGACGGAACCAATTGGAAAATGCTCTTTGCGGCCACGCAAAGCTACTAGACATTGTTATGGCCACGAGGGTTGCAACCCCTATTTTTTATACCGGAAAAACCACATTTTTCGAAGATATTTTCGTTGTACTGATTCGAATATTGACTTGAAAATTGAAAAATAAATCTTCTGTGCGGTGAAATGAAGTGAATAAGTTGACGTATTCAAGGATTTCGCGTTAACCACCCCTAAACACGATTACTACCCCTTCAGACATTGGTCATCTGCAATAATGAAGAAAATGTTTTTCTCAAGAGAAATACGAATAAGATATGTTTTGAGAAAAACGTATTTTGTTATATGTGCTCTCAAGCCCGTTTAGGGGGTGAAATGTACCCTCAAAGTACACTCTTAAAAAGTCTTTTTTCGATATATCTCTGCTTCTAATTGGTATTCCGCGACGGAACCAATTGGAAAATGCTCTTTGCGGCGACGCGAAGCTACTGGACATTGTTATGGCCACGGGGGTTGCAACCCCTTTTTTTGTACCGGAAAAACCACATTTTTCGAAGATATTTTCGTTGTAGTGATTCGAATATTGACTTGAAAATTGAAAAATAAATATTCTGGGCGGTGAAATGGAGTAAATAAGTTGACGTATTCAAGGATTTCGCATTAACCACCCCCAAACACGGTTACTACCCCTTCAGACATTGGTCATCTGCAATAATGAAGAAAATGTTTTTCTCAAGAGAAATACGAATACGATATGAATTGAGATATCGAATATCTTATATTTAAAGTCATTTATCACGAGGCAATAATTTCATCATAAAATGGATCACCTTGGTCAAGATAAACTATAATTCGCGAGTGACTTTTTAATCCATCAATTCGTCTTTTCATCCGATAATTTTTTACGATACTGTTTATCACCGATTATTCGTTTCGTAACTCATCGGTCGGGTATATATGTCGTGAAACTCCATGCTCGGGAATAAGTGTAGTCTTTTAGAAGCATTGAGTAGGTTTGTTCCCCCATCCGGACTCAACAATGAGAATCAATCCTTTGACTGTTATACATTTATTATCCGCGTTTTTTCAAAATATTCAAATACAAGATGGAACGGCCAATCATAGAGAAATGGAGTTAGCAGAATCGATTAAAGATATACTGGTAAGTGCCACAAATGATTTCAATGACGTAGATATGATTATAGGAGAGACATTACATTTTCAAGAACAGTACAAAGATCACGCAGCAAAAATAGTTGAAGATACAATACAGCATCATTTTCCTGATCCTGTTAAAGCACCAACAAATCATTGTACAGAATGCTGTTCGTGGTAATCAAGAAGTTATCAACTTCGGAAAATCGTGTTTATATTATGTACGTATAAAAATACTCAAAATATTCGAAATCAATTCGGATTTTTCAAAGTAAAGTGCTCACAGGTCTCATTTTTGATTTTTTATTCCAACAATCATGGAAATCAGGTTCAGCTGCATATGTATTGACCCAGAAAACTTCAATACAAAAAACTAGAACTGATTCTATAGCGGATGAATATTTTTCAAATTCTCAATTTGAAGTGTATTATTTTATAAATTCATGACAATAATGGTAATCTTCATAGAAATGTTTGAAACATAATGATTTCTTACACCAGCCGCATCGTATCATAGCAATATCATAGCCGCGGAATACCAATTAGAAGCAGAGATATATCGGAAAAAGACTTTTCAAGAGTGAACTTTGAGGGTAGATTTCACCCCCTAAACGTGCTTAAGAGCACATATAACAAAATACATGTCTCTCAATTCATATCTTATTCGTATTTCTCTTGAGAAAAACATTTTCTTCATTATTGCAGATGACCAATGTCTGAAGGGGTAGTAACCGTGTTTGGGGGTGGTTAATGCGAAATCCTTGAATACATCAACTTATCTACTCCATTTCACCGCCCAGAATATTTATTTTTCAATTTTCAAGTTAATATTCGAATCACTACAACGAAAATATCTTCGAAAAATGTGGTTTTTCCAGTACAAAAAATAGGGGTTGCAACCCTCGTGGCCATAACAATGTCTAGTAGCTTCGCGTCGCCGCAAAGAGCATTTTCCAATTGGTTCCGTCGCGGAATACCAATTAGAAGCAGAGATATTTCGAAAAAAGACTTCTTAAGAGTGAACTTTGAGGGTAGATTTTAGCCCCTGAACGGGCTTAAGAGCACATATAAAAAAATACGTGTCTCTTATTTTTTGATGTTCTACAACATATATCAAGATCATCGAAATCGGCGAGTTCGGGTTCGAAAGGTTTCCTTGTTAGAGGTGTGTTCAATTCAAAAGCGAGTGACGTCATCAGTGTCGATAACAGCGCCATCTATGTTGGTAACAGCGCCATCTATGTCGATAATAGCGCCATCTGTCGGGCGATTGACGTCGTTGTGTCGGTAACAGCGACATCTACCCATCGAACTTTCCGGAAGGGTGTTGGAGTGTGGGTTTGGTAAATATCGGTGAAGAAATCTGCATTCAGTACCATATTTATCAATCCACTCAAATTATCAGGGATAATACACAGATTTTTGTATGCTGTTCCGAATCTGTCCCATTAAAAATCAATTTCGGCTTGATTCATCAATCAATTGATTATTCAATTGAATGAATCTTGACGAACAAAAACTTAGTGATATCTATGAAAAAAACATTGATGTGCTTGCTCCAACTTATACGTGTATATTTATTTGTTCATATTTATATTGACATACAAATGTAAATATGAATATATAGAAGAAAAAAACGTTGAATATGTTCAGTATCGAAACATTAAAATCAAATTCAAACTGTATCTGGCAGCGAGAATTAGTCAATGCTTGGTTTTTGAGGCTTATAACTGTAATACAATCGATCAGTTGCCCAGCCTCGGACCGAAGCTTTGGCCAATACTTAGCTGCAAAATTCGCACCAATAACAAGTGGTCCAGGACTGGGATAGTTATCAATATTGGCAATTCCTGCCTGGGTAATCAAGAGTCCATACCCATCACCCATTGGAATATGAACTCGGTAATGCGATCGATAATGTATTATTCGCATCTCTGCAAACGACTAAGCTAGACTCGTCCAGGTGCAGCACCGGTTGAAAGCGGTTCGAATGAAAAAATGATTACGGAGTGATGGAAAGATTGGAAAGTGAGCATAAGCCTGGGCAAAGTAGATATAAACACCTTGCGGCTGTGTGGATTGGATTTGAATAATAGAGGGTAGAGCCTCCCACGGCCTACGGCTTGCAAGCTCCAGCGGCTCGTCGACCGCGGAATATCTACCGCGAACCGGGCACCACTATCAAACTGAGATTTGCGGCCATACCGAGAAACCAAACGGCTTCACCGATCGCATTTTTATGCTTTTTAATTCCTTCCGCGGTTGAGTTGTAACTCCTACGGGAATATTGTCGTCTTCTTCTCGATATCCTCCGTCAATTTTCCTCACCTCGACAACGAATACCCCGCCAAATTCGCGGTTCGAGGAATTATTCAATTCCAATTCAACGGAAACGCCATGTGGCCTGCCTCAACTACGACCATCAAATGCTGCAATTTCTCACAAACGGCTACCCTCATCTCTCAACGTCAACGCTCGAGTATTGCTTCCCGATTTCGAAACGGGGTCTGGCTTCCTTCCCATCGAATCTCACGATTGAATTTCGGCCAACTTGTTGACCGCGTTCAACTATTGATCTCATTTTCGACTAATTTCACGCTGTTGACAAAGTTTATTTTGGGAAGTGAGCGAGATTTTGAAATTCTGTATTTTCACGTGTTTTTTTTTTACTTCGATACACGCTATATTCAGGTATTTAATTCGCACGTTGTGATCAAATTTTCCTCGTTCGATATTGAGTCTAAAAATAAGATTCATACATTCGTGAGACATTTCAATCAAAAACTTTTTTTTTCACTCCATACCGACTTTTCCAATCAAATGGGTTCCTGAGGAATCATTCTTACCAGAAGTGATGTATTGCGAAAATGAACGATGCGTTCATTATATCAACTCATTAATGGAGGAAAATTGGACTGTTTATATTTTTTCAATAATCTGAATGAACCTTAATGATCTTATCATGAATTATTTTTTTCAACTAATTTAACAGATAACTATACCGAACGAAGGATCAATGATACAGATAATTTTGTATCGCGTACAAAATTAGAATTTTTGTAACACGATAATGGTTCAGACTTCGGTCGGAGTTATTTTGCAAAACATTTGTAAGCGACTACTTTTTCAAAGATATGGATTACCTGAGAATCCTAAATATTCTAGAAAAGTTGGTGTGATATGTCACCTGAGGTGAATCGAAATTTGAAGTGCGTCTCTTATTTAAAAGATATTTCGGAGTAGTTTCATGCGATTCATAACGAATCATCGGACCTGCTTGTTTGTGTCCGGAACACGAACTTTGGTACACGCAGTTTGATCGTTCGGTTTCAGATTACCAACTTTTCATCTGAAAACGGTGGAAAATCACTCATTTGATCACTCATTCTATTTTCTTTAGCTTTATTCGGATATTTCACGAGATTAATCATTCAAAATTCATCGCGAAATATGTCGGATAAAACACAATCCTGCCAATAATGCTACATATTTCTGGTTCATGTATATTCGTATGGATGACGTAACTTTTTTATTCCGTTTGACATTGTTGACGAATTCTGTGAAAGATGAGCGTTGAATCTCCAATTTAATATTATGTGAAGAAAATTTTCGAGTGATAAACTGAAATTACTGGTTAGCCATTAGGCTTACAAAGAACTAATAAAAGTCAATACTATTTACTCAGAATTCGATTCTCAATCATATTTTGCTATACAAAATACAGAGTTCTGTTTAAAAAGACAACGTTGTCATTCAAATCTTCGAAACGCCTCGACCTATAGAGAAAATTTACGCATTACATAGTGCACCCTTTTAAACCACGTAATTTTTGTGTATACCATTTTTTCGTGCAACGCATACTTTGGAAGTTATAACGACGCACACGTTGTATGGACCATCCTATATATCACGTATCGGAAGTTGCTGATTCATATTCCGACATAAACTCAAAAGCGTTATAAACAGAGTCACGCTGTTATTCCATCCATCCTCTCGATTGGCCCCGAAATTTAACAATGATATATTACGATTAAAAATAGCTCCTCGAATGAATGATCGTCGAATTTTGAAATCCTAAGAATCAAAATTATTTAAACCATTATCACGATTGCAAACCTCTCGCGTCTGTTTAAATGAGATACAGATGAATATTTCTTTTCCCAAAATCTATGCGAGATCTCTTCTATCAATTGGGCAACATTTATTCGAAGCGTCGCTAAGTGTCAACTATCATATTCGAGCAATTTTTTTTATTTCGTGCGGGAGAGCCAACAAGCTGTAACGGCGCTGAGCTATATATGAGTGGTAGTTTTATTTTTTAGCGGGTGACGGGTTTCACGGTGAACCACGTCATTTAACAGCTTTACCGCCGCGTCCAGCCATCGTGTCGCCACAGTCGACGGTCGTCGGTCGGTCGAACATGCAAAATATCCGGCGAAACTGTATTCCATCCCGTCCGTCTGCAGCGTAAAATGCTCGAAAGCGACGAGGCATCGTGACAAATAGAAGACGATGGCGACGCCACGAAGAGACAAAGCCGAATATAAATGAAAATGATAGAAGATATGTAAATTTGAAAAAAAAAGTTCGGGATGAAAAGAAAATCGGACAATAACGACACGTCCGTTACACGCGAGCCGTTCGTTTATTTCAAACACAGTCGATCATACCTCTTAATTCATCTACCCACATCACGATCTATTCATCCGATAGCACAGGTCTACGAATAAAAAGTCTTTTCGGAAATTGTCACATGGAACACAGATTTCGACCTGCCCATTTCAACTACAAAAACCATTTTAATATATCATGTAACACTTTTCTTTTTTTTTCACTTTTACCGGAACGTACCGTTTCTAAAATATTTAACACAAATATAATACTAGAATGATCGTATTATCTTTTAATGTTTTACAAATTTAAGCATGACTTGCATGTTGACTGCGCAAGAGTTGACTTATTCAACTATCGCTGGTATTCCCACAAGTCGGATATATTCATCACTCTCGAATCTAGGACAAGAAATAATGCGCGCGCTGCTTGACCGTAGACATTTTCTTTTGTCAAGGATAAGTTATACTTATTCATATTGACACAGACGTGTTATTTTATTTTTATTTTAGCAAAATGATTGGCAGAAGAAATTAAAATGTATCATTTCAATTATTAATCACAGATCTTTCATTCAAACATATTGTCACCTGTATCTACTGAATATGACATAGTGTATTGCTTCCGTACACAGTTTTAGATTACATGTAGGACCACTATAACAAATATTGGTTCTTTTCCGTTACATCCCCCGACCAAAAATACTCCGAAATGATTGGAAATTGCATGATAAACCTTGCTCGGTTCATTGAAGCTGATTTTAGAATGGAGACAGTTGAAAAAAAATGTTCGATTTCTTTTATTTCGGAAAATCAATCAAATGAATTGTAGTTGGTCCACTTTACACGCGAATTTACTTTCAATTATTGACTGTCCCTATGGTTCTTCTATGTCATTGTAACCGGTGTTTATTATGCGAATCGAGTCGGCGACGCAATGTTTACAAATATGTATCACTGGATAAAAATGTATCAAATATGTATCAAAAGGTCAGTGGTGGGGGTGAGTTAGAGGTGGTGCGAAAAATTTGTCTTGCTTTCTCCATCGTGTTATTAATTGTAATGAATGTATAATGCATTTTGGGTGTCATTATTATTGTTGTTATTATTTGGTGTGTTTATGTGGGGAGAGGGGGGAGCGGATATAACAGAGAAGACCCCAAATATTCACACTTCAGCAAAACATCCTTATAGAATTTATTTCGTTATTAACCATTTGTGCTCTGTACCTTCGCATAACCTGAAAGGAGTTTTCTCAAATATCTCAAAGCGTATTGATTTTAGAAAAAAAAAGTTCCTTAGAACAAATCCTTTTCTTTGAAAAAATGTTTCACGATATCAGACGTGCTCCGCGTGGAACAAGAATCTCATTAATCTAGAATGTTTCGCGTACAGTTGGTTACAAAATTATTAGGAATGATTTACAGATTTTTGTATTTTTTTGTTCAACTACAATTCTATTTCTTTCTTAACAAATAATTATTAACGGCCTGATAGGTATTTTTCATATAAAAGAGCATCTAACTGAGATAATGAAACAATAATTTACAAATCCTAAACTACTTATTCCTTCTTGAAATTTTTTTTTATAATATCACGAGAAACTAATCAGTAACGAAATATACTTGTTCAATATTTTGGACAATGATTTTGAATTATTCGTCCAATACCTCACTACAACAGCTATTTTGAATAAATAATATGGAAATAACACTAATTGAGAAGTAACGTTAGTTGTCTTGGCAGCCGATCCAGGCCATCGGTGCTGTCACTTATCGAAATCAATAATAATGATATAAACTCTAATATCACGCGAATTGATTTTATCAAAACCAATTTGTCAGTACCAATGATTCATTCAAACTCGAAAATGCGAAAATCTTCATACTATCTCTAATAATTTGGCAACCCACTGCATTTTGAAGTTTCAGAATCTATGAATCAATATCGACCGTGAGACACCGTTGATCTGAAATATTATCTTCATACACAACGCAGAATAAGTAATATATTATACATAAGCATCGATCGTTTTAGGGGGTTAGAAATTGGATTTTGATTCTCGTGCATCTACAGCTCGTTCCTCGAACGCACACTCATCTCGAACGTCAATGAAATATCCGATTGATCCGGGGAACGATAAGAAACTTCGTTCTAAAAATTCCTATACGATTCGATAGGTCATTGGAAAAGAGAAGTTCACCTCAGACCTAATTTGTCGTCTATCGCGTTCAGTCTGAAAAGTAATAGAATCCAAAAATGCAGCGTCAAAGTATGAAAAAACATGCAACATATCAGGGCTCTCGCACACTGGAATTATATACCGGTGAAACCGGTAAACATATACAAAAAATGAAAAAAAATGTCGAAGATATACCAACGTAACTGTCCTTGTAAGTATATCACGAGCATCAAATTTGCGGGAGAGTCGTTCTTCCGGCGTGTTACACATAATGCCTCATAAACACCCCAAAATGCCAGGTCTCCTCCTCCTTCTACTTCCATCCCGCCGGCCTCGTTCCCCTTCTGACAACGCTCTCGACGCTCGGCAACCCTCGAAACCGCTTCTCATCCCTCGCTACGGGACCACAGCAATAAACTACGCGCTCGTTAGGATTTTGCGACAAGCCTAAGCGAGTCAAACATTCGGAAAACGATTAAAAATCAAAGAAGAAAAACCTGAGGTGACAAAAGACAGACTATAGCTGGGAAAAATTTCGCGAAAATGATGAGGAATAGAAAGAGACGAAGTAAAATGAGACGGGAGATTTATTTGTAGAAATTCCGAGTAGTCTATATTCGTACTACGTACTTCGAATTCTACATCGTAATCGGAGAAAAAACGAGAAAAGAACAAAGGATTGACAACGCTATGGGATAACTATTAGGCGGGGCAATGGAAAAATCGCGTCGAAAAATCAACCAGCGAATCGGTGGATTGCTTTGGGGGCACAAAGTCCGTTTTATAGCTTACAAACGATTTGAAAAAGGGACAGAATCGTACGTCTTTGAGTTTCTCGTGATTTCATATTCACCCCAAGTTTACTCAGGGATCATACAGTGTTAAAAATTCGACTGTTTACCACCCGAGCAAAAGAAGGTGAATCGACCAAGCGTTTGCCGACGCACGACTGACGAGGTTTGTTTGCCATTGCAATGTTATTTCAGGATGTTTGCAGTGTTTTGAGATTCTGACGTTTTGACTGGTCGAACCGTTTTTAAGAGACAGGTAAGCGAAATCGCATGCCTCAACGAAGAACTGAGAATAGCGCTGTCCATTCATTCACTTCGAATGGTTGAGAAGTAACAACAACAAAAAATACTCGGACCGATAACACAAGACTGCGAAATAATTTTTGTATAAAATTGTTTCACGGAAGTGTTAATGTTCGGAGAGTAGTTCTAAACCTAATCAAAAACTGTATACGGAAGTAATACACGATGTCACATTTAGTGGATACATGTGACGGTAAGATAGAATGAAAAGTCTGTGATTACTCAAATGAAATCATTCATTTTGATTTTCTATAAATATCCTATTGAGATCAAAATAAGATGACACGTCTGTGTCGATATAAATAAATCCAATGTATCTTTGGCTAAAGAAAATGTCTGCGAAATCTTATTGACTTATTTCAAGAACAGCGTGCTTTGTGAATTAAGTTATTCATTAACTTGTTTCAAAAAAATACTTTTTTTGTTAAAAAAATTGAAGGCGGTTTAATGATTGTTGTATACTTTTATTAACATAAAATTTTGATCTTACATCCAATTCAAATTCTCATTTGGAAAAACTGAACACATCTTCGTTTGCGGACAAAAAACATGTTATCAAAATGAAAAGATACAGATTGTTTGCTAACAAAAATTATCACAATTCGAATGTAAGCATTAACAACACCACGAAAAATGTCACTATCCAATATGGCGGCTGCTTACTAACGCGCTCTCCCGTGTCTGAATTGGCCTGGATCTGAATGCACTGTAATATCGATAGAGATATTATAGCTAGAGGAGGTGAACTATAGGACTGTCTGTAAGTGAGAGCGTAGCTACGATAAACAAAGAGGTAAGCAGAGACAAAAAACCGCGGGAGTAGCATTGTCCTTGTCTGACCGCAAGCGTCTGACAAGGACGCCGTTACCCTTCGCATTTTCTTACTCTTTTTACCGAGCATACGCGTTTCTGGGTGTCTCACCTCCTCGAGTTATAGTATCTCTATGGTAATATCACTCCGCACACAAAACACACAACATAACCTATAAGGTTTGTAAATGAAACTGACAGCTGTTGTGGACGATAGTTCCGAACATAACACCGACCACGGCGTCAGTGGTCGCAGCTCTTGCCAAACGTTGCCAAGGACTTCATGTTATCATGTACAACGCCAGTCAAAATTGATTAATACATTTTTTTTATCAATCAAATCATAAGAAAATATTGATTCTTCACTGATTATATTCATCAAATAATAAAATTACTATTTTCAAGTCAGTTTTATATTTAGCTGAAAATAGTTCTCGAAGATTTTGATTATATCGAGTGAAGATAATATAATTTTGAATTCTCCATCGAAGATATGAAGTCTTTTGAGCCAAGAAAATCTAAATCCCGCCAAGAAGTTCTTGAAGTAGGATTATTGGTTATCTCCAGAAAAAAAATCTTGGATCAAGAAAATATCTCTCAGGTCATTATACTTTTTTCTATCAGTGGAGAGATGGATATATCCCACTTGTCGTGTCACTAGTGCTGCTTCTGGCGGATATTTCTTCAATCTTGGACAGAAATAGGCTAATTGAATAAATGTGCTGACTGTAAATCTGGAACAAATTTGTTTTGTTCGACCCAATAATTTGTGCTCGGTTCCAACTTTCGATTCGTATCTTTGCAGCACGGTTTCTCAAATTCGGCTGACGTAATGAAATAAATATGATACTCCATAGGCAGCGGCGTGTTACCCGAGTATTTCATTCGAAGGTAAATAAACAGAATCAGTTCGAATATAAATAGAATACCTATTGTGTAACAATTTACCTTTCGACTATTCTTTGCGAATAGAGAGTAAGTATCCGTTTCGTGAAAATGAATATTGGTTGAGCTATTGATTTTCAAATATTTCAACGTAAACAAATATTACACATCAAAATAACTCTTTCAGAAAATTTATTCGTATTTCTCGATTGAAAATCCGTGTAGATTAGGCTGGACGAAAAAAAAATTCTGCGATTCTACTTTTAACAGGCTCAAACGTGAGGGGGCCATATAATCATTGTCCTCCCAAAATTTGAGCCCCGTACGATAACTCTTAGTGGTGCCGCATCGGAAGTTTCTATTTTTCATTTTATTAACACAGAAAAAATTCGCTAATCTGGTTGTGATGCTGATAAAAATATTTAAATTCAGTGGGCGAACCTACTAGTTACTGGCCAGCTTAATCATGTCATATTTCAAGTTTATCTCGTAACTTCAAATGATTAGGGTGAATAATAGTCGCTCTTTCTGTGGTGGAAAAGGTGTTTAAAAAGAAAAAACATTGATTCGTGATCGTCTCTTCAATCGGTCAGTTTGAGGAAAAAACAGAGGAGACAAAATGTGTACAACTTTTGTTTCTCTTCTATTTTGATCCAATGCTTCTTTCCTCTGAAATCAGTATGTAATTAGTTACACGGAAAAAACAATTATAAAATTGACAGAAATTATCGTTGAAATTATTGGTTCCAAATTTTCAAGATTTCGCGTCACAGTTGAAGTATCATATCATTAAGCTGGCAATCAATCAGGACCCTCCCCTATGACCTGGAATCCTTTTTATTTCCATCACAGCGGCATTCGCGAATTTTTCCTGTTTTGATTAAATGAGAAATACAAATATCCGATGCAGCACCACTAATTGTAAGAGCTATCGTACGGGGCTCAAATTTTTGGAGGACAATCATCATGCGAGCTCCTCAAGTTTGAGCCTATTAGAAGTGGAATCACAGACATTTTTCCACTCTAGTGTAGATACGTGAATTTCGCTATGAATTTGAAAAGTGAAAGTGACAATATTCTATGATTATGTGAGGTAAATCAACCCGCTGGGGATCACCCGGGTGTACAACGATTGAAAGCGTTGTGTACACAAAAAGAAACTGCAGAAGAGTTCACTTTGACTCTGTAAATTAGGAACAGAACAATACCGACCAAATAGCCTAGAAGCCTATGTCGTTAGGCATTTGGTTTCCACTCAGGACTTCAAAAAGGGTGGTCCTTAGGGGGTTGAAGATAATGATTTCTTTTTCGTTCTCTACATGAAAAATGTCAAAAACCGAAATACTTATGGAATTACCTCGATGTCTCAACGTTCCTGTCTAAGTCATCTCTTGTTTGCCTGCCAAGGTCAATTTTATCAAAGATCGTACGTCGGACAAATGTGAACTCTTGAACAATCAGAAAAACTGGTGGCCAAATAATACAGATGTATAATGCAAAAGGTTAAATGAGAACTGATGCGAATGGTTTTCTTGTTACAATTTGAAAATTACTTTTTTCGGAAGTGAACTTCATATCGACCATAACGAATTTCACATCCACTCCGCCCAAATCTATGAGGTTTGAGAAAATACATTATTCTCTACTCTCGTTATGATGCGTTACTTCCGAAACATATCCGATACGACTCGTATTTATTTTAGATCTTGCGAATAGGATCAACATTTTTCGTCATTTTCACAATCTTTGGCTGCATTCATCGGACCATATTCCACACACCTTATTCAGGACGACGACAGTAGTTTTTCGGATATTGGGCCACTACACCACATTTGATCTTGCAACCGAATTCTTATTAATTTATCACGTCACATCAGATGAACAAGGGGGTTTCTGGATGCAAATTCCTGCATCGATATTCACCGACCCCCCATTCCAACACCGTTCCGGAAGATTTGATGGGCAGATGACACTTTTACCTATGTAATGCTGTCAATCGCCCGACAGATGGCGCTGTTACCAACATAGATGGCGCTGTGACTAACATAAATGGCACTGTATCGACACTGATGACGTCACACACCCCCAATGTTGCTACCACACACCCTCAATTTATCGTCACACACCTCCAAGTTGCTGCCACCCACCCTCAATTTGATATTTGGCACCGCCAATTTGATGTTTACACGCTCTACTTTACCAACACAGGGTAACGATTTATCGATCATTAGCTAATTATCGATAATTGTTCCACGCAAGATTCGTTACCGACATAATTAGCGTCCCCCTTTTTTCTCATGTTACCCACGTTGTAGAGGGAGTCAAACGATGAAGGCGTATGACAATGATCATGCGATGATTACGTCATCATGGTCTTCTGGCAAGTTCGAACCTATCGATCTCTTATGTATGACACGTTCCATAACGTTCTCACGGAATCTCATGAGAAAAGGAAAGCTCAAGTTTTTTTCAGACTTTTCTACTGACGTCTGACAATGGTCATGCTTGCAAATCTCAGAAATCGATTCCAGAAGCTTCTACCACGCTCGTGCATATGACCTCGCTCGCGATTCTCGGAATTATGCCCCGAGCTACGAGAGTTCTCGGAGTCATCGCCGATAAATAACAATGAAATATTATTCTTGATGCGGCAATCACTATGCTAGAAGATTCCATCACGACCGTTGTTCGAATCGAAATTTCGAGATGAGGACTTCGATCAAATAAACATATGAGAGAAAATATTCTACAAACTGCAAATGTGGGAGGGCTGTGGGACTATAAAAAAGAGAAAGTGTCATATCTGCACATCATTAAGCAATTATTTCTCAAATGAGTCTGAATACTCTAAAGCAACGTGAATTGCGTGTACGAATTGAGCTGTTGTTGGAAAATATTGAAGAAATTAAACACTCGATTCAAGCCAGATCAAATCCGTATATTCTCACAAAAAAGTTTGGAAATATAAGTTTGAAGTCAGTAGTGGAAGAAGTCTGAAAGAAGCTTCGTAAAAATTCTTATCTCCGTATTACAATCATCAAAAGATATCATGGATTTTACTAAAATCAACAGCATTGGTCGACTGGAAGAATATCTACCAATAAGAATATTGAAAGATCTAGAAGTATCCAAAAATCTTCAAATCACAACGTTGTGTCAAGTTAAGACTGAATACATCAGAATAATCATCGATGTGGAAGAGAGCTACTCAGTATTTCTACCCGCTCGGATGGTGAAGATCCTGAATGACGATGGTGATCTCTGGCAAAAGATGATCGAAGCATGTGAAGGGAATAGCCTTCAGATGCGTTACCTCGGCAGAAGATATAATCAAATTGAATTCCATCATGTATAACTAATTTTGTATCTGAATAAAATGTTAACCATGTATTTTGTAACCCTATTTCTTTTTTGGAACTCTTTGTCCGCTCATCCTATAAAAGGGTTTCCGCCTCAACGTAGAACGATCATTCAATATTCAACTGTGTTTATATCAAGCAGTGAACAAAGCCGATCAACGATGGATTCCGATAAGGGTTTGAAACTTATTGATACCATGGACAGGGCTTACAAACTCCTGAAGAATGAACGTTTGCCGATGGTCATTGGAAAATGGATTAAAATTGGTACACATAATATGCGACTATTGAATACAATTTTGAGAAGTGCTTCAACGGTTGAATATAAAACAAAACTACTGATAACAATCGGCATTTTAAAATCGTTATCGGCGAAATCTCAACAATCTCGAGAAACTGGTGCAGGTGTACGAGGATAGAGAAAAAGAAGCGAAAGTAAACAATGGCAAGATTTGGAAACTGCTTTTGAGGGACAAATTAGAACGGGAGCTATTGTGAATTTGCTTCACAAGGATTTGTCAAAGTTTCTGGAAGATTTGATAAACTTAGCAGTCACACGATTGAAGAACGCTTCGTAAAAAGAAGAAAGTTCGAAAGTAAATGTCATCTTATCCTGTAAATTTAGCACTCAGAAGGATGATGAAATTATTGAAGAAATCAAAATTTTCAACACCAAGAACACAATCGTACTTGAGTCGACAAATTTCGATGAATGGTTCGAGGACAACGTGAGGCAAAAATTGCAAGTGAAGGTTGAAGACTTCCAGGGAAAAGGTTCTGGCTGGTCGTTGATCAACATCATAAATCTGTCAGTGAATATCAACAGATACGTCCCACTGCGAAGCGCCCTCTCTACGTACATTGAACTACCTAAGTATATTAGAGATAATAAGGTAGTTGTCAATATGAAAAGTAATGACCCGTAATGCATTCTTTGGGCAATCACCGCAGCTCTTTTCCCAGCCGAGAATAATTCTACTCAAACGTACTCGTATCCACATTTTAGTTCTATACTGAAATATGACGGCTTGAAATTTCCAATATCTTTGAATAATGATCCAAAATTTGAAAAATTAGATAACCTTTTGGTAAATGCTTATGCTATAGATGAAAATGCAGCGAGAAAGAATGGCGAGATAATACCGATTTATTTAAGTCAGCAAAAATCAGATAAACCGGTAATGCATCTCCTCATGTTGGAGACCAAAATAAATTCAGATGAGGAGACTGATGATGATGATGATGATGATGATGATGATGATGATGATGATGATGATGATGATGACGATGGCGATGATGATGATGATGATGATGATGACGATGATGATGATGATGATGATGATGATGATGATGATGATGATGATGATGATGATGATTGTTACGTCCGCGAATTCGTACAGCGTTGTAAATCCAAAGATTGTGAAGCTGACGTACGACAGGTAACACTTTTGATGTGACCTCTGTTTTGGGGCAAGACGTTTCCGCCCTCTCCACCGGGGACCGAGGTCTGGCCTATCGTTAGTTTCAATGCCCTAAGTACACACTACTAATTCAAATATAGAATACGCTAAAAATTAAACTATTTGGTGAAATTACGTTGCTGTTGAGTTATGATGGAAAAGCCATGACGTTATAGGATTTGGTAATACTCTCGTTGAGTATGCGGCACAGTCCGGCGGAGCGAGTTATACGCTGGCACGAACGTTGGTGAGGATTAAGGTGATTTGGTAATACTCTTGTTGAGTATGCGGCACAGTCCGGCGGAGCGAGTTATACGCTGGCACGAACGTTGGTGAGGATTAAGGTGATTTGGTAATACTCTTGTTGAGTATGCGGCACAGTCCGGCGGAGCGAGTTATACGCTGGCACGAACGTTGGTGAGGAATAATGTGAATTGGTAATACTCTTGTTGAGTATGCGGCACAGTCCGGCGGAGCGGGTTATACGCTGGCACGAACGTAGGTGAGGAATAATGTGAATTGGTAATACTCTTGTTGAGTATGCGGCACAGTCCGGCGGAGCGGGTTATACGCTGGCACGAACGTAGGTATGGATTAATTTGGGATTGCTTGGCGATGGTTGTAGGTTTGCTAAGTACAATTCAAATGAAGAACAATGTAATTTGTATTTAGCTAAATGCGAGTTGCGTACAAAAATGAAATATCAATTTATCGAGAAAAATCTTAGATACGAGTCGGATTTCAGGCTTCGTGATTCAGAGTCTCTAGGATTATAATAATATTCGAGTTCGTGATTTGAAATTGGAATTTGTATAATAATTCAAAGTAAAGACTTAGAATATCCTTGTCGTTCGAGATGTAGTAGGATTCACAGGATATAGAATTCAGAATAATTCAAAGTAAAGACTTAGGATATTCCTGTCGTTCGAGATTTAGTAGGATTCGGTGGATATAGAATTTAGAATAATTCAAAGTAAAGACTTAGAATATTCTTGTCGTTCGAGATTTAATAGGATTCAGAGGATATAGAATTGGCCAACCTTTCGAGAAGTCTCTCAAAATGAAATGACAACTTTGCCTGATTTTTGCCTCGTTTTTATACCCGAAAAAGCGATAGATCTATCCCCTCCACCAAGATTATTCTGGACGCAGCAGCGATGCTCATCGCAAGATTTTCACCAAGGGCGGAAGGCGCATGGTGGGGCGTAGCCTAGTCTAAGGGAGGATGTTCTCCTATTGCTTGGTTTATGGAAAGTTCCATGCGATAAGCGGTTTCTTACGCTTCTGACGTCAGCAATCAACACGCTGCAGTGCAACACGCTGCAGTGGTGCTTGCTAGAAGGGATATTGAATTTCGAAATTTTATGGAGTGAGGCGCGAGAACTATTTGTCAAAGTTACGTGGACGTAACATGATGATGATGATGATGATGATGATGATGATGATGATGATGATGATGATGATGATGATGATGATGATGATGATGATGATGATGATGATGATGATGATGATGATGATGATGATGATGATGATGATGATGATGATGATGATGATGATGATGATGATGATGATGATGATGATGATGATGATGATGATGATGATGATGATGATGATGATGATGATGATGATGATGATGATGATGATGATGATGATGATGATGATGATGATGATGATGATGATGATGATGATGATGATGATGATGATGATGATGATGATGATGATGATGATGATGATGATGATGATGATGATGATGATGATGATGATGATGATGATGATGATGATGATGATGATGATGATGATGATGATGATGATGATGATGATGATGATGATGATGATGATGATGATGATGATGATGATGATGATGATGATGATGATGATGATGATGATGATGATGATGATGATGATGATGATGATGATGATGATGATGATGATGATGATGATGATGATGATGATGATGATGATGATGATGATGATGATGATGATGATGATGATGATGATGATGATGATGATGATGATGATGATGATGATGATGATGATGATGATGATGATGATGATGATGATGATGATGATGATGATGATGATGATGATGATGATGATGATGATGATGATGATGATGATGATGATGATGATGATGATGATGATGATGATGATGATGATGATGATGATGATGATGATGATGATGATGATGATGATGATGATGATGATGATGATGATGATGATGATGATGATGATGATGATGATGATGATGATGATGATGATGATGATGATGATGATGATGATGATGATGATGATGATGATGATGATGATGATGATGATGATGATGATGATGATGATGATGATGATGATGATGATGATGATGATGATGATGATGATGATGATGATGATGATGATGATGATGATGATGATGATGATGATGATGATGATGATGATGATGATGATGATGATGATGATGATGATGATGATGATGATGATGATGATGATGATGATGATGATGATGATGATGATGATGATGATGATGATGATGATGATGATGATGATGATGATGATGATGATGATGATGATGATGATGATGATGATGATGATGATGATGATGATGATGATGATGATGATGATGATGATGATGATGATGATGATGATGATGATGATGATGATGATGATGATGATGATGATGATGATGATGATGATGATGATGATGATGATGATGATGATGATGATGATGATGATGATGATGATGATGATGATGATGATGATGATGATGATGATGATGATGATGATGATGATGATGATGATGATGATGATGATGATGATGATGATGATGATGATGATGATGATGATGATGATGATGATGATGATGATGATGATGATGATGATGATGATGATGATGATGATGATGATGATGATGATGATGATGATGATGATGATGATGATGATGATGATGATGATGATGATGATGATGATGATGATGATGATGATGATGATGATGATGATGATGATGATGATGATGATGATGATGATGATGATGATGATGATGATGATGATGATGATGATGATGATGATGATGATGATGATGATGATGATGATGATGATGATGATGATGATGATGATGATGATGATGATGATGATGATGATGATGATGATGATGATGATGATGATGATGATGATGATGATGATGATGATGATGATGATGATGATGATGATGATGATGATGATGATGATGATGATGATGATGATGATGATGATGATGATGATGATGATGATGATGATGATGATGATGATGATGATGATGATGATGATGATGATGATGATGATGATGATGATGATGATGATGATGATGATGATGATGATGATGATGATGATGATGATGATGATGATGATGATGATGATGATGATGATGATGATGATGATGATGATGATGATGATGATGATGATGATGATGATGATGATGATGATGATGATGATGATGATGATGATGATGATGATGATGATGATGATGATGATGATGATGATGATGATGATGATGATGATGATGATGATGATGATGATGATGATGATGATGATGATGATGATGATGATGATGATGATGATGATGATGATGATGATGATGATGATGATGATGATGATGATGATGATGATGATGATGATGATGATGATGATGATGATGATGATGATGATGATGATGATGATAATGATGATATGCTAAAAAAAAGTGTTTTATTTTGCCTGGTTAAGAAATTTATCGCGATTAACAAAATCGCAAATTACTAACCACAAATGTCGAACTTTGTTATGCGATGGATGTCAGAATTATTTCAATTTCGAAAATAGTCTTTTCGAACATAGACTCGACTGCATCAACTTGAATATTAACAGAGTGCGCTTCCCAAAAGAGGAAGATAAAATCGTCGAATTCAAAAACTTTATGCACAAAAAAGATATACCATTTTGTGTTTATGCAGATCTTGAATGTCTGCTTCAACCAATCGCCGATTATTCCATGAATACAACACGCTATCAGAAACCCATTCCTTTTAGTATTGCATATTATCTGCATTGTAGCTTTGATAACACGATCTCCAAGTTTGAAATTAAACGTGGTGAAAATTGTATCGAACCCAAGTTTGAAATTAAACGTGGTGAAAATTGTATCGAACGGTTTGTGAATGAGTTGAAAAGGTTAGCCGAATCCTTAGAGGTTCACTGACGAATAATTATACCGATGGAATGCCCGAGTCACAGACATAAACATAAAGCAGCATGCTCACTGCCATTTTACGGGAAGTTTCGTGGTTCTGCGCATCAGGGAAAGACTCGTACTATGCCTGTGATTTTCCACAATCTTTCAGGATATGATACGATTTGTTTAATAAGTGCATTACTGCAGCCTTCAAAGGTCGAATTAGTCTATACAATATATCAGCATACAATTTAGATCCTCAGCATCATTATACAGCACCCAGTTATGCCTTTGATGCAATTTACTTTGGCACGGGTATTGAATTGGAACTTTTACTCAACGTTGACATGGTAATGTTCGTTGAAAAAGGAATACGAGGTGGTGTAGCTCAATGTCCAAATAGGTATGCTGAAGCCAATAGCAGATATATGCGGGCAGACTTTGATCCGCAGCAAGAAGAATCGTACCTAATGTATTTTGACGTAAACAATCTGTACGGAGCTGCTATGAGCCTTTATTTGCCATACAGAGCGTTTGAGTGGGTATCTAATTTCGAGAAATTCGATGTGTGTAATATATCGGACAATTCTTCCATCAGATATATACTTGAAGTTGATTTCGAATATCCGCAACATCTTCATGAATTGCATGAAGAATTACCGTTATGCCTCGAGCATTACATATCACCGGGGTGCAATCAATCAAAATTAACAACTACGCTCTTTTCAAAAACGTAATATGTTATCTATTATAAAGTCTTGAAGCAATATTTAAATTTACGTATGAAATTAACGGAAATTCCTAGAATTTCAGAATTTTGACAAGGATCATGGTTTGAAAAATATATAAATTCGAACACCGAATTAAAAAAAAAATCTAGCAATGATTTTGAAGAAAATTTCGACAAACTTATGAATGACGCGGTTTTCGACAAAACCATGGAAAACGTTCGAAAGTACAAAGATGTCAAGTTGAATAACAAATAGGATGGACGGTGTGAAGCAAGAGCTCTGACTATTCAACCCAATTTCCATAGTTGCCATATAGACGACTGTATGAAATTTGATTTGACGAAATGCGACATCTCAGACGATCCCTTGAATAACATTCATAAAATGCCTTTGGTGAACAAGAAAGTTATTGGTTTGATGAAAGACAAAAATAATGGTAGAATAACGACAGAATTCATACATTTGAGAACAAAACTCCACTCATTTAGACTGTTAAAAGAGGAGAATTCGGAAGAGAAGAATTTAGTTCCAAAACGTTTCAGGGGATTCAAAGGCTCTACTTCGAAGAAGATAACTTTCGATGATTATCTGGATTGTGCTCGGAAACAAGAAAATGTAAGTAGAAGTCAGAATTTGATTCGATGCAAAAAGCACGAGGTTTATACCGCTTAACAAAATGAAATAGTATTAAGCTGGAATGACGATAAGCGAATTATAATTACCAATACTATAAACACCCTTCCATGGGGTTATAGGGTATGTAAATAAACTGTACATACTATACGGAATAAAGTATTGAATCTATATGGTTTTTTATTAAACCCAAAATTTCTACAAATCGTTCTTGTTTATTCAGCTGTTATGTGTATTGTCGAAACCTAACCATTTTACATAGAGTTTTTGTCCACGTCTCCGGAGCACCCTCTCCACGAGGTAAATGTCGAGGTTTTGAACCTTCAGAAACTCCTTCTCGTAGAAGCCACCACCGATAGGTTGATCTTGATAGTCTGTAAACTTGTACGTGACGGGATTGGTATTCACTATTTGAGCGATCGTGAATATATCAGTTGACCAATTAGGCGTATAATCTTTCTCGAAAACGTTTTTAAAATTGCTGGTTCGAACTTTTTCTCCAACTTTAAATTTCAGTTTCGTGATCGATTTCACGCGAATTTTATGATAAACAGTATGTAATAATTCCTTATTGGAAACTTTCGCCGGCTTCAAGCGGATGGTTCGGTGCTTGGTATTATTATAGTCCGACACCGTATCCGATAAGATATTGACCGACTTGTAGTTTCCTCGTAGGCTCAACCGCATCCACATCTTATTTTTCAGCGTACGATTGAAACGTTCGCAGATGGATGCCTTCAAGTTACTGTAGGTTGAGTATAGCTTGATATTATATCGCTTCATGAGTGATTTAAAATCAGTGTTGTACAGTGTTGTATAATTGTCGGCCTTTGTCAACGTGTAAATTCTTTGGTACACGTCCTGGTCTGAGTACAGATTCCATAGCTTTTGTCGAATCAACACCCATTTTACTTTTAATAGGTACAGCCCGAACGTACTTTGAAAAGATATCGATAACGGTCAACGAATATTTGTAACCATTATTTTCCCTGGAGTATGACATCATGTTAACGAAATCAGCTTGCCACGTCTCATTCAAACCAAGAACATCTACATGTCGACGCTGATAATTTATCCCCGCTGGTTGATGTAGTTCCGTTACGATGTCTAGCTTCTTCTCGTTCATTTTTCAGTCCTCTCAATCGATCGTCCAATTTGAAAGAGGCTTCTGAGTTTCGAGTCATCAGCTCCTGAATCGTTTTCATATCATCACTCAGGTTCTTCGCAGTTATCGTAGCAGAAGAGTCTAGTGCGCGTATCATCAGATTGTTGTCATGAATTTCCTGTTGCAGGGCAGTGATTTCATTCATCAAAAGGCTCATAGTAACAACGTCAGTTCGCGGCATCGGATCGGAAACATTGTACAATCTTTTATCATCTTTATCATGATTCTCGTCAGCAGTGAATATGAATCCAACACCCGGAGGACCTCGGTACCTGTAGCTACACCTTTATACTACTGCCGTCCAAACATATCAACGCTCATCTTGAGAATGAAGTGGAACCGATGAGATGGCGGTTAATCAATAATGTCAGCTTTACGTAATTCCTCGATGACGGATATGATTTCATAAGAATGATTCGAATTTCTGGCTGCTTGTGAAGCTAGTAGCAAACAAAGACGGCCCATTAGTTCATTTGGATCATCCCAATGGATGTAATCTATTTCTCTACCTTTTCGAGCAATCATATACTTTGGTAAAATACTCTTACTCGAGCGTGTACGCTTTGGTTGCGCTGATGATGGTGGTGATGAAGTTGAGAATATGGAGCGTGTACGCTTTGGTTGCAGTGATGCTGATAAAGTTAAGAGCATTTGCGCGATAAAACGGTTATACTTGTGATTGGTTGTGTCACAGATGGCTGTATCGGCTTTATAGTAGTTCCGATGCGCATTTGTAGCTATAACAATATTTCGATAATTTTTCATATCACGCGATGTAACATAGTTTTCATTGGGTATCTTTTTGAACAACAATTCAAATAGGTCTCTGGTATTCGGATAACGCGCATCATCAATACAAATATGATCTCTTTCGAAGCTTATCGATGAATTGCCAATCTTTAATTCATCGTCGGCGAGTTGGCGAACACCACACCTATTATCTGGATCATTTATTCTACTTTCATCCTGTCACATTTCAAGATACGCATTCGCAAATTTGGCATCAGGTTTTGTAACGTTTGATAGTATAGCGACGTTTGCTTCATGTTCCTCTTCCTCGTCTGCTGTTAAATAGACCTCTCCGTCATCTCTTGACTGCTCGGTTTCATATATTATTTGTTCTATTTTTATTTTCAAGGGTTCAGCTTCTTCCTTGATTGTGCTTGTAGCGTCGGAAACATTCAGCAATTGTTGTAGCGGTGAAACAACTGGTTTGGAAACATCATTTAATACCTGCTCCGCAACCTCTCGATCCGACTTTATCATTTGATGTTTTCGTCGAATTTCGGCATTTTTTTTTTGGCAATCTGTCGCAAGACTTCTTCTTGCTCATGAATTTTCGTACCAGGCATGTTGACGAAGCCATGTTAGAAACGCTACTAACTTTACTCCTATGAACAACTGGTATCTTTGACTTGTTCAGACTCAGGAAACCATCAAACCCTTTTCTATACCGACTGTCATCCATTTTACTATCTCTATCGATAACGACAAATCCGTACCTATCACTAATAGAGTTGAATTTTGTATAAGGCATATCGGTATTCACATGATCCTTATATATGTGTGTCAAATTCATTTTATCCTGCTTGAACAAGACTTAAAGATTGGTATTGTCATGCACAAGATGTTTAGGAATGCGAGCGTACGTTTAACAGAGATAGAAGCAATCCACATTCTTGTGTCGACCCATACGAAAGAAAGTTTTCACATTATCCTGCTTCCCACAGACCACATCGTCAAAAACTACTATTGAGTTGGGTTGCGCGTCATACGGTGCAAGTACTTGTTTATGTTCGTTGAATGGAAAATATTCAACATCAGCAGTACTTTCGAGTAATTTTTTCAGGAACTTGTACTCTGGTTGATTCAACGACTTTGAGTAAATATAGATATTTTCGGATCTCAATCCATTCGGATGAGTTATGAGAGTTAGCGATGCATTAGTTTCTTCGCAATTTGACGGTCCACAGAATACCGCGCACGCTATTCGGCAGCAAATCACCGTGTCGCTTTTGATTCTATACACTTTGCTGGACAAATTATCGAAATTCATCACAGAGAGCTTGACCGACTACGTATTAAACCGCATCTTGAGTTGAACTGACGTTAAACAGTATAAATATCAAGTTTATAAAGACTATTCTTCAGTCGCATCCAGGGTGTTGAAATGATTGTATACGAAGCAAAAGCAACCAGTCGAAAACGAACTGCGAAAGAGGAGCGTCGCTGGAGAAAGAGTTTACTCAACAAATTTAATAACAATCTTCCAGTAGAATCGCATTTACCTAGGTATCAATACTGCGGTCCCGGTACGAAATTAGCGAAGAGGTTAGTCCGAGGTGATCCAGGTATCAATCTTCTTGTCACAGCTTGCAAAGAACACGATATTGCGTACTCCAAAAATCGAGAAAACCTTGAAGCTAGAAGTGCGGCAGATAAAGTCTTGGCGGAAGAGGAGACGGGTTCTCGCTAAACACGCTAAGTTAGGTGAAAAAGCTGTTGCTTGCGCTGTAACGAACGCAATGAATGCCTAGCTAAAGCTCGAAATGGCTGTCCGAAACCCCAGATTGCGTTAAGGAAAGTTGTCACCGAAGTCAAGAGGTCTATGCTTCGGGGTCAAACTGCTCTGCCTAGCATCAAGTTGGCATTGAGAGGTGCACGACGAGCTGTGAGAGAGGTTGGTGGTAAACGTGATGTACGCACTCCCAGGATTCTTCCTCCACCGTCGAAAGTTGGCGGATTGTTACCATTCCTCGTACCCATCTTCGCTGGGCTTAGCGCTACCGGTGCGTTGGCTGGGGGCACGGTGGGTATCGCGAAAGCTGTAAATGATACTAGCGCTGCCAAGCGACAGCTGGAGGAGAGTCAAGGTCATAACAAAACTGTGGAAGCCATCGCTTTGAGCAAAGGACTTCACTTGAAACCCTATGAAAGAGGCTTGAATCTCCACCTGAACCCATATTATCAGACAAAAAACTAAAAGTGACACTGCCATAACGAGCGTTAACTGACGCAGATCTGTTGAAGTATGCAATCATCTTGAAAATTCCATATTTCCGTGGGGTTTTCATGCGAAATAATTCACCAAAGAGGGGACCACACAGGCGTGAATCGGCAATTGTTAATCTAGATGATGAAGATGGCCCTGTCATGCATTGGGTTGCATATAAAAAAATCGCCTATGAAGTTATTTACTTTCATAGTTTTGGTAATCTTTTACCTCCTGCGGATGTCGTCAGATACCTTGGTGTTGGCAGTGTCAAATATAATATTTGACACTAACATTTATAAGATATCAAGTCTATCAGTCGGTCGACTACGGTCACTTATGTCTCAAGCTGCTCTGTGACCAGTTACATCTATATAACAACAGCATATAGTTTTACGAACTCAGTTTGAAATTCGTAGCCATAGATGATTTTTGGATGCTAACTGTATCAGGAAACTCTTCCATCTTCGAAACGCAATACTCTCCGCCGATTGAGCCTTTCCCTCACCAAAATGATACTATAGGTCTCATCGAATTATTAACGTTCAATGCGATTCCCAATGTAGATGTTGATCACAATAAACTTCATGTGGGTGGAGAAGTGGTGAGCATACCTACTACTAGCTATGAAATAGAGGATATTGAAAGCTATACACAGGGTGTGCTGATGAATAAAGGCATCACGATCGACATTAAACGTAACAATACTACTCTGCGCAGCAAAATCGAATGTAATTATCCTGTAGATTTCAAACAAAGTGATTCTATAGGAAAACTATTGGATGCTTTACGCCTCGCGTTCTGCAAGTTAACATAATTCACGAATCTGACCTACCGGTAACTATCCTCAAAGGAAATGCGCTACGAGTCGAGTGTAATATTACAACAGGTGCCTACGTCAATGAGCACAAAGTTCACACAATCCATGAATTTTTCCCAATCGTCCGGCCAGGATATAAGATTAATGAAGGACCATCGCATGTCATTCGCTTTCCAGTCGCCGCGAGGATAATAGATCATATTTAACTGCGTATCGTTGATCAAGATGGTGATTTAGTCAATTTTTGTGGGGAGACCATAACGATAAGGTTACACATCAGAACTGAATAATGGGAATCGTTTATAACAGGAAGGTTGGTGGTGGTTATAATAGTGCACTGCAATGCCGCGATCAAGCCCATCATCGAACAATTCTCAACGAGCTAACACGTGAAAACGCGCTCCTGCTAACAAGCTGAGGTCTCAAGGTCAAACTTTTGGGAAAGGAATTTTTTCGCGAAATAAAACGTAGATTTTGTTGCATTTGATTCGTATGCTGTATACCATGGAGAGGGAAATATTAAATATTTAGCCACCCGTTATCTTTGACGAATCCATCGCACATTATGATATTTATTCACACAAGCCATATGCATCATCAGCGTTCAACAACAACGATGAAATTCGAATAACCGTGCAGCATCAGGACTTGTGTTCACTACCGAGCGAGAGCTTGCTACATGGGTACGGGCGGCTAACGAAGGCCGACGGAACTGCGGCGGTCTCGACTCTCGTCAACAACGCTGTTGGCCACTTGTTCGAGGAAGTGCGATACGAATTAAATGCCGTAGAAATTGATAGGAGTAAGAACCTTGGCCTCACAAGTCTCATAAAAGGTTATGCTTCTCTTAGTCCAGGGCAAAATCGGCTTCTAGAGAACGCTGGGTGGCTTCATATGGCTGCAAGTCGAAAATTGACAGATGTTGAAGGTTATTTCGATATATGTATACCGCTGAATTTGATATTGGGTTTTGCAGAAGACTATCGTGAAACCATCGTCAACGCAAAGCATGAGTAAATCTTGTCACATTCGAAGAGCGATGTAAACGCGATTGTGCAGACTGCAGATGAACAATTTAAAATCCAGATCGCTCAAGTCGAATAGCTCAAGCCATACGTGCAGCTCTCGGATCAGTGGAAAATGCAATTGTTGAATTTCATTGAAAAAGATCCACCGATTTCCATGAGTTTCCGCACCTGCAAATTATATGAATATTCCGTACTCCCCACCACCTCAAAGTACGTTTGGACTGTTAAGACGTGAACTCAGTTGGAGAAGCCTCGATACGTTATGCTCGGCTTCCAAACTGGTCGAAAGAACAACGCAACTAAAAATGCTAGCTATTTCGATCATTGTAATACCACCGATGTTGAACTGTTCTTACACTTGCAATGCTATTCTTATGGAAATCTGAACCTAGACATAAGTCATAATCAGTATGCTTTTTTGTACGAGATGTACGCAAACTCTCAAGCCTCCTACTACGTCAAGGATCCCGAACCATCGTTTAGAAGAGTGAATTTACACATTTTGCACCCTTGTTCATCATTGATTGTTCAGAGTAGAACGGGTGGCTCAAGTTTGGACCAGTAGATGTTCTTCTCGAGTGTGAAGCGAGAGATAATTTGCCCACCGATACGTCGGCATACTATTTAATCTTACTTGATCGTATAGTTGAATATAACCCTATAAGTGGTGGGGTGAAAAAATTGGTATGAAAGAGCCTCATCTACGGTTATGAAAATAAGTTTCATTCACAGTGGAGTTCAGAGTGGATCTACAAGGTTTCAAAGTATCGCACATGTGCTTTAGAGTAGTGGAGCTAGCCTTTATTTTTCTTGATGACGAAGATGAGCATCCGTCACCGTTCTTATTTCAACCGGCATTCGACAGAGGTCGGTAGCCGGCTTTGCAGAAGAGTGAGAATTTGTGGGTAAAGCGAAATTTATATGGTTTATCGTGAGACTCTGGCGATGTATCCTACAACGATACCAAAATGATTCTCACAAGTATTTTACATCACGGAGCCAAGATCTATGTGAAGAGGTTGCAGAAGAAGGATTGGCTGCAGTATGAATTTTCGGGAAATACTTATTGCGAGATAATGTATCTGACAGATCTGGGGTGCACGTCGTTGGAGAAATTGAGAAAAGTAGCGGGAACTACCTGCTGTACCCATCATGATCTATGGAATGCCCACTGTGCTGCTCAAAATGTATAACTGATACAAATTTGGTTATTGAAACATCGTTCTACAAACCTAGATATCGATGAGCTCGGTGTATCAATGCCATGATTCCGTATCTCAATTAATTTCTGAATATTTTCATCAATAAAGAACAATTCTTCCTTCATGAACATGTGTCTAAATCCTTGTAACTGTTTATTCTCACATCTTGCAGCTCCTCGAATATATATCATCATTTTGAATCACTTACATGACTATGTGCATTTTTTTCGGCGCATTCGAGAGACTTGAACGAGAGTATAAAATAAATGGTAATTGTGTGAGATAATTAGTTTGACGTGAGACTTCATAGCATCGTCGGCTTTATTGTCGCTCGTTGCGGTCATTATCATTTAATGGCTGCAAAGTGGAATCATCGAAAGTTCGAGCAGAAAGTCAACAGGCAGGATACCGGTGGGTAGCAATCTAATGTACCGTAATCAAAGTAGCTAGACGAACAAGCCTCTTAGATAGAAGGTTCTTAATATATATAGGGTTCTATCTAAGGTTCTTAGATAGAACCCTCCAGAAGTAGGGGTTCGCATCTCGACAAAAATGTTAGTAAATGTATCAGTTGAAAAATGGAGTGAGTTAAAGTATCCATCTCAAGCGATATTTAATCGTTATTTATGGCCGAGATTTCCGAAAATTGTTCTAGTTTGGGAAAAATATTCCGAGAATCGCAAGCGTATGGAATGTGAAACTCAAAAGGGGGTGACAGGTTCGAACTTGCAAAAAGACCACATTGACGTCATCATTTTATTAGCGATAATTCCGAGAATCGCGAGCGAGGTCATATGCACGGCGTGGTAAAAGCTTCTGTAATCGATTTCTGAGACTTGCAAGCATGATCATTTTCCCACATCCGTGGAAATGTCTTAAAAGACCTTGAGTCTTTCTCATCTCCTGAGATTCCGTGAGAACGCTATGGAACGTGATATACATAAGAAACCGACTAGTCTGAACCTGACAGAAAATCACGATGCCGTCATCATCGCATGATCATTGTCATACGCCTTCATCGTTTGACTCCCACTACAACGCGGGTAACGTGAGAAAAAAAAGGGGAACGCTAATTATGTCGGTAACGAATTTCGCGTGGAATAATTATCAATAATTAGCGAATGATCGATAAATCGTTACCATGCGTCATTAAGGTAGAGTGTATAAATATCAAATTGGAGGTGCCGAATATCAAATTGAGGGCGGTTGGTAGCAACTTGGAGGTGTGTGACGGTAAATTGAAGATGTGTGGTAGCCACATGGAGGGTGTGTCACGTTAATTTAAGGGTGATTGGTGTCAACTTGGGGGTGTGTGACGCCAATTCAAGAGCGTGTGACGTCATCAGTGTCGATTTCAGCGCTATCTACGTTGGTAACAGCGCCATCTATGTTGGTAACAGCGCCATCTACCCATCGAACTTTCTGGAAGGATGTTGGAGTGGGGGGTCGGTAAATCTCGGTGCAGGAATTGGCATCCAGAAACTCCCTCGTTTATATACTCGTCACTTTCGTTTTGTTTTCACCTTTTACCCACACGTACTGTTTCTGAAATATTTAATGTAAAAATAATACTAAAATGATCATATCATTTATTAACCTTTCATAAATTCAAGCATCACTTTCATGTTCAAGGTGCAGGGGGAAATTTATTCAACTGTCTTTATTATCTCTGAAAAAAAATCGGATACGTTGTAATCATTTATATTAACACAGACATGTTATTCTGTTTCTAATTGTTCAGAATAATTGAAGAAAGAATTGAAATGTATGTTTTCATTTTAGTAAACCAAATTTTCTCCTATATCTACTAGATATAACGTGGTGTATTACTTCCGTGCATAGTTTTACATTACATTTAGAGCCACTATCACAAAAATTAACACTGGATTGGAACCTTTTTATAAAAAAAAAATTTCACAGACCCGTGTTAGTAAGAAAAATCACGTAATCGACAAGTATAACGGATACGGTAGTTTGTACGAATTCGATAATTCGAATCAATTCAGCGTACGACAATAAGATTTTTTTGCTCGAGAATTTTAGTGCGACGGCAAAACAAACGTTGGTATGGATTTATTGAAGCGTAGTCCTTCGTCGTCAATATAAGTAAATGTATTCCGAATAGGTATCATATTTTCGCGACGCTGAAAATCACCCGACTAATGTGAATTCATATAAAACGTGCATATTTACCGAAGCGAAGAACGTACGAACGTTGTGACCCCGAGGCCAGAAATAATATTTAATCTGTAGGATAATAGCGAGCTGATTCAGTCAACCGTAGCGATGTGATACACAGATACACCTACGTTTATCCGGGCGGGACTTTGAGGTGTTACAAGTCAGCTCATCTCGTCTCTTTATCTCTCGTCCTCGTTTCTCTCGTCCCGTCGACTCACGTTGCCTCGTCATGCCGACTCTCGAAAAAGACTGAGGGGAGATTTGCAATTTTTTTAACGACTCGAAACACCACGATCTCCACCTACCCACTCTTCCACCGATTTGTACGCGACGCATGCGAGTACGTACGTACACACCCGCGCGGATCAAATACTCCGCGAGCACGCAGGCTGACGTTGTACGTTGACGTGGTATGATAAGTCGCTCCAACGAATTTACCGATGATTGGATTAGCTCCTAACAACAGCGATGAATAAGCTGTACACGCGAACAGTATTATTTTTCCCAAACTTGTCAACGACATCTGCAAAATTTCGACAGAATTTCGACTACATTGGGAGGCACAAAAGTCGATGGTATAGCTGAATAGTGAGTAACTTACGGTGAGCGCAGAATGTATTCTTTCGAGAATGATTTTGGATGACGATGCTCTATTTATCAGCAATGATGAATGATCGATACTGAAAATTGCGTATTAGTCATGAGGAATATATTGAGAACCGGTAACACTGGTTTGCCAGTGTTATTAAGCATTTTTGAAATGGTACGTACTTGTAAGAGTTGAAGAAAAAATAATTGCGGCGTGATATGTTGAAATGGAGCTTATACTTGGTATGAGCAAGTTCAAATCTGTCTGTTCCGTGTGAGAGTATTTAAAAAAAGTTTGTCAATACAGATCTGTATATTTAACGAGAAAACACTTACCATCAACCCACTTTTTTGTATTTTAATTAGAAAATGGAAATCTGTTATTTGCGACCTGCGAAAAGTATTTGTACGCTTGGATTTGGTGGAAGAATAGTTTACTAGCGTCGCATTCTGATAAATGAAAGTATTTCATCCGCGAGATGTTTCAGACCAGTTTGTTGGCGGACCAGTATTGTGGAAAACCATCAACACCAATATAAGATCCGAAAAGAACAATTGCGATTATAAATAAATGTATCGTCGATTTTCTATTTAACAAAAAAAAAGAAAGAATGTGGGCGTGGCACGAACTGGGAAACAGAAATATAGTAGTAATACATTGTTTTTATGTTTATATTCAATAAGGAAACAAATAACAGAAGACTAACAAATCAACTATCAATGAACGATCACGGAGTACACGAGAGAAAAATCGGTGTTATTTTCACGGTATCTTTATTATTTGCGCTTCTTACTTGTCACTTGTCAACCACGAATATTGGCCGATCTCTCACACGTCCGATCTCCTCGCGGGTCGATGTCTTACCAGTATATTGCTAAACCTACTCGCGAATCTTCACAGCTTTTTAACGCTAACGACGTTGCAAACGCGCGAATAAGGTAAAAAATGCTGAAGTTGGCGAGAAAAATCGATAACCGCAATTCGATAGGTTTCTCATCTACTTTTCTTCGCTTTTTTCCTCTCCGTCTCCGATGGAATGAAAAACTAATTGAACACAAAAATGGAAATGAAATTAAAAAAGTCAAAATTCGTTATTTTTCATTCCTTGTGACATGGACATTTTTCCAGCATGTTCTGTTCAATTTCGTTTTTTTTTCACTCACAAGTGACAGATCGTACGTCGTAACCCTCGTCAACGCTAACGGTCCTTTCTAGTTGTTATTAAATCATCCGCGCTCACTCACGCAGTATCGTTTCATTCTCAAAAGATGGACACTGCTTGCGTTCTTCATTTTTTCTCTTCTTGTTTTTTATATCTCGCTCGTCGCTCGTTTTCATCCGGTGAAGGAGGCCAACGGCGGAAGCTATTCGGACGAGGCATAGCCGACAAGTACACAAGGAAATCATATAATTCAGGATCTATCCTGTCGATATAACGACCTCGCCGTTTATGATCTCCCTCTTCCACTGAACTCCGCGGAACATCACAACGCTGGTTGTCGTAAAACCTCGGTAATCCCAGTATTTATGCCACCCGATCGTTCTTTTGGAAATATTTGCTCGCAATCGACTCGCACGATGCGCAAGCAAAATTCCTAGTCGTAGGAGATTGACGCTGATCGTAGCCTTGGTGGTGAGAGGCGAAGTGATATATACTACGTTACACAAGAGGATGTACTGAGATGATGTATTATACGAAGTGGCGAATATACACGAACATTGACAATCTACACAGCTCAATATTAGCTGGGATATCAAGAATCTTGTCGACGACGAACCTATTTGCAGGATTTCGCTCAGATTCACTATGAAATTACGAAGTAATGATATCGATTGGAAAATCTGTATTTCAACATTAAGTCTCATGGAACTACACAAAAATAGCTTCGATGAGAAAAACAAGCATAGAATAAAATTATAACTCGTGCGAAAATATACAGACAACTGTCTACGTAAAGCTTCTAGATCATTTCTAGTATAGTTTATCACCGGGTTGGTTGGAAATTACATAGAAAGTTTTCATCAAAGTTTTTCGAATTCTTAAATTTATTTTATTTTCGAATAATTCAAATGCTCAGTATTACGTATCAGCTTGAACTAGACAATCTTCTTTGCCTCGTATGAGATTGAAATAATTTCCTGGGAAGAATTGATCTTTCAACGGGTGTCAGTGGTCTAAAATTTCCAAAAAATCGATTTTTCTTTTCTTTGCGTTGATGTTTCGAAAATACAGTCTTTCGGGAATAGACTGGTATTTTTTTAGAAGATATTGATGGTATTTCAGCAATGGGACGTAAATGTTTATCCTACATTTATCTCGAAATTATTTTCTTCTGCATACTGTGTGGAAAACAAATTATGCAGCCGAATCATGTGAAATTCTTATATGTTATTCAGAACAGCAGGACTATAGCCGAGACTGGATGCAAAAATTTTATTTTCTACACTGAGGAACTGATTAAAAAAGCCAATGTTGAGAAATCAAATTCCAAAAGTGCATGATTCGAACAATTTTAAATTTTTCTAATTCATTCCAGCTCTGGCAATATCAGCACTCATACTGAATAATAATTTTCCTGATTTTTATTTTTAAGATAAGCAGATGAGTCAAAATCCATCACATCGCCCAGGTTCATATTTTTACGGAAGTCTCATTTAGCGCTATCTTTGACATATTTAATAAGTATTTCAGTTTGAAAAAAAATGTTTTTTCATATAGTATGCGTGTTATAATATTCCTGCAAAGTTTAAATATCGTTGTTCATTATATTGACCTGAAAAAATCCTGAAAATACCACATATTTTCAAGCACTAGATCACACTACCCTTAAAAATTGCCATATTGGGTTTTTAAGATAGTGCATTTCATATTTCTTTTCTTTATTTTCGGTAACAATTTCCTTATAATTCTGAACTTGTCCGTATGGTGTCCTATCGAATGAAATTTCAAAATGCAATATGCTCGCGCAATTTTCCATCATCCGCACACGTATATGGGACAACCCATGCCAAATTAACCGGCTGAATCACAATGTGCACGACGCTCAAATCGGCTGAAAGACAATTTGTCAGTACGATCAAATGTATAAAATACGTAAAAAACATCAATCATCGAAGCACTGAATCTATTCTCTGATATATTTCACTGATCAACTACGCAAAACGCGTCAATATTTTCTCGAACGTTGAAAAATGATGAAATGGGCATTCAGTAATTTTGTTGATTTTCTCTTTCTTTCTCAAAAATCCACGCAAATATCCATTGGATGAAAATCAAGCGTATGCTAATCCCATTTCGTGACGTAACACATTACAATAGAAAAATATTCCCAATATATGTTTGAAAACCATTTGTGCTCGCACGACATTACGCGGATGTCGAATTTTCAGAAAATGTCCGTGTCCATCGATCAGAGATCATTTCTAAATTCGCACTTAGACAAGATTAACTTTGATAAGAATTGAAAAGTGATACAAACTCTGATACAAATTTTCCCGTAGTTTAAATCGGCCAGATGGTTTCACCAGTCGGAACTTACGGGGGGTTCGACAGTAATGCAGTAATGAGAGCTTATTACCATGGTAACCAAAGCGGCTTACAGTCAGCCATTCGTCCGAAACATCGTCCCCACCTGAAATGCTCGATTCCCCACTAGAAACGTCTAGGCTTTGTTTCTATAGGACTGCAATGGCAAGAAAAAATGATTCCTTTTTTTTACGCAGCCAAAAATTAAAGGGAATCGAAATAATCACTTCGTAATAAGCCAATTCCTTATAATACGAATGAGGCTGGCAGAGCGAACGTAAAATTATTGAAAGGGAATGAATAAAAAACGAGTAATGAGCGTGGTTAAGAATGGGAATCTGCTTATATGCCTCGTAGTCGAAGTAAAGGACAGGTTAGAAGTTCAGTGAAGATTTACAAGTTTTGAAAGGAACTGGAATTCCAGAGCTGGGAATTGAAGAGCAGCGAATCGACGTGACAGCAACTTCCCGATGGTAGCAGCTTTAAAGCTGTGTAAACAATTAAATGGCATCAGCTACGTTTAAGAATCGTTGAAAGCTTTGATGATTCTCGTGGAAATCACTCGGCTCCCTGTTTTCACCCAGAATTCAGCCAATCCGAGACTAAGAGGCTGGAAAATGTTTCTGGGACGCGGACCATTAGAGTTGACAGTTAAAAATCTCGAAGGCTCGCCCTTCGAATGTACCTCCTTCCACTGATCGTCGCGTCGCTTGGAGGGAGACCCGTTTACCGTTCATCTCACACCCCGATCTAACTGCAATTTCCTTTTTCAATTCACCATAAACAAGAGTGCGGCTGACTCGTTAGGGAACAACCGCGATTCCCAAATATCGAGATCGCTCTCGAGTTGCTTTTTATTCCTCCCTTCTTCCCCTCTTCTCATATTCTCTTTCTCCACCTGTCTTTTAGTTTCGTCGTTGTTCCTGTTTTCACCACATTTATCATTACTTGTCCATTTGCTTTCCCTTCTCGCGATTATCCTCAGCTGTATGCTTGATCTACGTGATACTCTCTTTTCCTTCCCATCTTCTACAAGCTGATTAGCTCCTTTCTTCTGTATTATCTCTAACCTTCGTTTTACTTTCATGACATTTTTACTCGCTCTTTAATCCTGTTGCTGGATTCACTTCCCTTCCTTCTATAATTTCTTCTTCCGCACATGTTCATTCTTCGTCTCGTTGTTGTCGCTGCCTTTATTTTCATTTTCCGTCGTTCGATTCTTCCGCATTCCTCACACATCTTACCACTTTAATTTTTTCAATTTTCGGTCCATTAATTTTCATAGCATAAGTTCATTTCTCACCTCTTTTCTTTATTTTTGTCTGTGTTGGCATTTTTATGTTTTGCATTTAAGGGGACTATAACACCTATCTCATCTGAAAAGTTCGTCGTTTTTAATTGCGTCGTACAAGGTTATGGAATGAAATACACCTCCTCTTATTGTTAGAAGACATTTATTGGATCATTTGAGAGTACATGAGTATTTTTTCCAAATTTTTTTGAAACTCGATAAGGGCCATCCACCGCATCAATCAAAAAGTGCAAGACTCGGTTCTATCACGTTTTGAGGTGAACGGGAAAGACCGCATGACAAAACTGTAAATTTTCTTGTTCATCAGGTGCTCCTCTATTCACTGAGCTTGAAAAATGTTCAACAACAACAAAAATAGCAAAATGGCGTCGAAAAACGTTTAAAAAACGAAACATCGTAATTTATTTTACGTTTTTGACGCTATTTTGCTAATTTTCGTTGTTGTTGAATTTTTTGAGTCAGCCAAGAGAGGGGCAGCTCATGTACAAGAAATTTTCGAATTTCGTCATGTGACCTTTCCGGTTCACCTCAAACCGTGGTAAAACTGAGTTCTGCACTTTTTTGGTTGATGTGTTGGATGGCCCTCACCGAGCTTCAAAAAGTGTTAGAAAAAATATTTGTATACTCTTAAATGATGTAATCAATGTGCCATGGAAGGATATATGTCTATTTTGATCTATAACCTTTTACCACGCAATCAAAAACGACAAACTTTTCAGACGAGATACGTGTAATAGTCCCCTAAATCTGCTTTCGTTTTTCCTTCCTCTCGATATCATAATTCGGCATGTTCTTGATTCCATTCAATCCTCATTGCATTTCACTATTATCATCCTTTGTTTCCAAAATAAAATAAATTATGTTTTCATTTTCATTCTTGAAGTTCTATCTAATACTTGCTTCGGTTACTTTTTTCATCTCTCATCGCTGCGTTTTCCACGTTCGTCCAGTTTTTTTGAAATTATTTCACTACTTTAACCAGTGTTCCGCTATTTTTTTCCTCCAGTTTTTCTCTGTTTCCTTCCTGCATACATTTTCACACTTTTAACTACTTTTACACCATTTTACTACTTTTATCCGGTGGCGTGGTATTGTTATCACTTGACCTTTTTCTTCGTTTTCTTCTCGTTTTCTACAAAATACATTTTCACACTTCCCTCCTCGCTCATTTGGCTTCTTGAATTTTTGTTTCACCATGTTTTCTTATTTCAACTTTTCGAAGCGATTCCTCTATGTCTCCTTCCGTTTACCCCTACGATCGAGTTTTATCTTCATCCCTGTTTGAGAGTGTGTTTCTGGCTGGTCAGTAATTTTTGCCGAAGGTAGTACAAAATGTCAAAGATAGAACGTCGAAAAAGTAAGGATATAATTGATGGCCGTGCTGGAGAAGTTGGGAGTCGTAATTTGGATGGTTAGAATGTTGACTGCCGCGAAGTACAGAGGTACTCGGGCTGGAGTAGTTCCCCTCGAATTTGAACTTCTACGTGGTCTTGAGCGGAACTCTCAAAGGAAAGACACGCGCGAGCGGATTTCTTTTGCTCTCGCTTCTTCGAAAAAAATATCTTACCTCCTGACGCATTAACTACTCGTAATGGGTCAGATTATCAGGATA
>OZ018311.1:17276159-17293659 GCA_963969455.1 Arge pagana | reverse complement strand
CGACAACGACGACGACAACGACGACAACGACGACGACAACGACGACAACGACGACGACAACGACGACAACGACGACGACAACGACGACAACGACGACGACAACGACGACAACGACGACGACAACGACGACAACGACGACGACAACGACGACAACGACGACGACAACGACGACAACGACGACGACAACGACGACAACGACGACGACAACGACGACAACGACGACGACAACGACGACAACGACGACGACAACGACGACAACGACGACAACGACGACGACAACGACGACAACGACGACGACAACGACGACAACGACGACGACAACGACGACAACGACGACGACAACGACGACAACGACGACGACAACGACGACAACGACGACGACAACGACGACAACGACGACGACAACGACAACGACAACGACAACGACGACAACGACGACGACAACGACGACAACGACGACGACAACGACGACGACAACGACGACGACAACGACGACGACAACGACGACGACAACGACGACGACAACGACGACGACAACGACGACGACAACGACGACGACAACGACGACGACAACGACGACGACAACGACGACGACAACGACGACGACAACGACGACGACAACGACGACGACAACGACGACGACAACGACGACGACAACGACGACGACAACGACGACGACAACGACGACGACAACGACGACGACAACGACGACGACAACGACGACGACAACGACGACGACAACGACGACGACAACGACGACGACAACGACGACGACAACGACGACGACAACGACGACGACAACGACGACGACAACGACGACGACAACGACGACGACAACGACGACGACAACGACGACGACAACGACGACAACGACGACGACAACGACGACAACGACGACGACAACGACGACAACGACGACGACAACGACGACAACGACGACGACAACGACGACAACGACGACGACAACGACGACAACGACGACGACAACGACGACAACGACGACGACAACGACGACAACGACGACGACAACGACGACAACGACGACGACAACGACGACAACGACGACGACAACGACGACAACGACGACGACAACGACGACAACGACGACAACGACGACAACGACGACAACGACAACAACGACAACGACAACGACGACAACGACGACAACGACAACAACGACAACGACAACGACAACGACAACGACAACGACAACGACAACGACAACGACGACGACGACGACGACAACGACAACGACAACGACAACGACAACGACAACGACAACGACAACGACAACGACAACGACAACGACAACGACAACGACAACGACAACGACAACGACAACGACAACGACAACGACAACGACAACGACAACGACGACAACAACGACAACGACAACGACAACGACAACGACAACGACAACGACAACGACAACGACAACGACAACGACAACGACAACGACAACGACAACAACAACGACAACAACAACAACAACAACAACAAGAACAACAACAACAATAATAATAATCGGGCAGGACGGGTTACCGGCGGAAATCGTCCGGATGATGGTTAACCTGAGGTCGGAGATATTTCTCGACATGTACAACACTTGCTTGACGACGGGAACGTTTAGCGGCCGGTGGAAGACGGCGAGGCTGGTCCTCATCCCAAAGGAAAGGGCGATCTCAACACGCCGTCAGCTTACCGCGCACTGAGTTTACTTGACACGACAGGTAAACTCTATGAACAATTACTGAAACCGAGACTGACAGACGCAATACAGATCAACAGACGCCCTTCAGACTTGCAGTTCGGATTTAGGAGGGACCGATCGACGATTGGAGCGATCCAAACGATGGTCGACTGCTTCCTGGACCTAGAAAGACGCTGCCACGTGGCGCAACCGATCGTACTCTTGGTGACACTGGATATCAAGAACGTCTTTAACCCGGCTAGGTGGGTGGACGTCCTGGGGGCGCTCAAAAACAATTCCGGGATCCTGGCTTACCTGATCCAAGTTGCGGGGGACTACCCGAAAAATCGACGGATCACGTACAAGACGACCGAAGGATCGGTGACGAGACAGATCACCGCGTGGATCGCACAAGGGTCCATACTGGGACCACACTTTTGCAACGGACTGTACGACGGCTTGCTCAGGTTGCAGCTCCGACTCGGCGTATTCCTCGTCGCTTACGCAGATGATGTGGCGGCAGTGATCACCAAGCGGTCTGCGGGTCTGGCACAGTTTAAACTGAACCACACGAGGCGACGGGTCGCACGATGGATGACGGACCACGAACTACAACTCGCGACAGAAAGTACAGAGCTGATGCTACTCAGTAGAAGACGCATACGGACGTGACTACCCATGTGGGTAGGGACGGACGAAATTGTGGCCAGGGGAGCGGTCAAATATCTGGGGGTGAGCTTAGATACGAAGATGACCTTCTGGCCTCACATACAGAAGACGTACCGGAAGGCGGCCGAAAGGATAGCATCCTTAAGCCGTCTAATGGCCAACATGCACGAATTGGGAACGGGAAAACGACGACTATTAATGACGACAGCCCACTCGATCCTTCTGTACGGCGCGGAAATCTGGGGAGACATCCTGAAGACAAAAAAGTACTGCTACGCGATGACAACGGTACGAAGACAGGGCGCGCTGAGGATCGCCTGCTCCTACCGGACGGTCTCTGCACAGGCAGTTCTGGTGGTGGCCGGCGTAATCCCCGTGGACCTCCTAGCTTTCGAGCGAAAGAGAATCTACGGGAGAAGCGCGGACACAGGAAGGAAGGACGCGGCAGTCGCGGAGCGCGACAAGACGATACAGACTTGGCAGGCCCGATGGACAGAAGAACGCACGAGCAAATGGACCAGACGACTCATAAAGGACCTAAGACCGTGGATCGGGAGGAAATTTGGGGACGTGAATTTTTACGTCACCCAGCTTCTGACCGGACACGGATACTTCCGACGGTACCTTTACAACATGAACAGAGTACGGACGCCAGACTGCAAGTACTGTGGACACGGACAAGACGACGCGGAACATACATTCTTCATATGCGACCGCTGGACGAGACTACGACTCGAACTTGAAACGACCGTCGGCAGCATCACCCCGGACAGTATCGTCCAGGTGATGCTCCACTCAACAGATTGGTGGCAACTGGTAGCCACCTATACAGAGACGATACTGCGACGAAAGAACGCCGACGGCTGCCTTGCTTAACCCAGCAGACGTACTGACGCGACGCAACAGATAACAGACGACAAGACGAACGGACAAACACGGACAGAACCCCCAGCCAGAAGTAATACCAACATAGTTCCTGATCTGGGGGAGGACGACAAGGAGACGGCGGTTTAGTGGGTAGGCCCGTTTTTTTTTGGGGGGGGAGTCCCACATACCCCCTTAGTCTAAAAGCTGAGGGATATCCGTAAAAAGGATTCCGCAACTCCTTTAAAAAAATAAAATAATTAATAATAATAATAATAATAATAATAATAATAATAATAATAATAATAATAATAATAATAATAATAATAATAATAATAATAATGCCGATGATGATACGATAATACGCGAAAATTCGTACTCCGCGGGAAGCGGCGATTATTCGACTCACCTCGACCGCTTCTGCCGACGAATCTCAAATCGTTGAACTTCGCGACTTGGTTTTTCATGAGAGCCGTTGCGTTTCGCAGTTCCGCGCAGCAATTCTCGTCGTTTCCGGCACGTACTGTGACCAAAGTTCCGTCGCCAACGTCACCGAACGCCAAAACCTTGAAGGCTATCGGTAAAGTCTTGTTCGATCGCCAATGCGACGGCAGAACCGTGCAGACGACGTGCGGACATCCTGAAAATAATCGAAATACACTTCAAAGGATAGAATATTTTTTTCATTATCGATGGAAAAATATTATCGCATGAATTCGAAACCCGTTAGCAAGTTGTACCCCGCAACGTTGTGGAAGGAAAATAGAGACGATAACATCTTGACTTTGACGAATAGTTTATCAATTCTTTTTCTCTCAAACATAAAAATCATCTTCTATGAGTTTCCAGCTAACGAAATTGTTCTTTTGCAAGTGAAACGATATATTTTTATACTCGTAACGTAAACAATTTGCAGAATCCGCGTGAAATTCTCGAGGACGACGACCACGAATTTTTCTTCGTGATGTCAACGATTTTCAGTTAAGTACGGAAATTACACTATTTCTGAGAATGCAACAAGTTTATTCCCGAAATTGAAAATTACAGGTCAACACGAAGGTAGAACCGCTCCCTTTAATTCCAAAGTTGGGAAATATTTTTGATAACATTCGAGTTTTCTCTCTTCTTTTTTTTCTATAACATTACAGAAATCTGTTTTCATCGTCAATCAAACAAAGCAAATTTATTGCATCAAAAAATTATGAGAATTTTCCTTGACTAATTGAGAAAATTACAGAATATCGTTCATGATTGAATATATCGCACGGATTTTTTTCCCCATAAGGAAAAATTTGGCCCTATTTCTAAAACCAAACACTGAAAAGAAGTTATCTGAGCAATTCGAAAAACTTGGGAATCTTGCTATTGAATTGGTAAGAAAAAAACCGGCAACTTTTTTCGTCGGATCATAAATCAAGAAATGAAAGAAATTTCGAATCGTGAATCAAAAAAAAATCTGATTCTTATCAGATGTAAAACAAGAGAAGATTTCCTGAATTGGAAATGCAATTTTTCTTCCGGAAACGTACAAATTAAAAAAGGTACGTTCATCGCACCCGAAAGTTGTTGTATCGACACAACACGTAAAAATATACGAGATTCGATGCAAATCAACAATCGAAGTGAGAAATCGGAAAAAAACGTTAACAAATAAAATACTCCAATACATAAATAAAATAAAATAATATTCTGATAAATAACGAATTTTATTTTATACACTTCAATGAATGAATAAAATAAAATTAGACTCCAAAAAATGATAATACTGAAAATCCTCCGAGGTTGGTGAAACTTGGATTTAAAAAAAAACGAAAAAATTACGATCCTCTCGGGTTTTTGACACGTCGGTGTAAAAACTTACCGGTTCTTATCAATTCACCGGGATGCTCTGCCAACAATCCATCCAACGTCCGTTCAACGAGGAGATCCGCACTCGGTGGATAATCCGGCAAATGATTCATAACCTGAGAACCGTGCGAGGGTACGTCGTTCGTCAGGTGCATCCTTCTCCTCGGACAACCCCGTGGCCGACGACCCCTAGTGCTCGAAAATGCCGCAGCCGAGTCCCGATAGTCCAGGCTGGGCGGACGATCCTCGGAACGCATCTCATGCGCGGGATTCGTCATGAGAAGGATTTACAAGACATTCGTTCCACCAGCGACTTATCTTTTCATTTGATTCTCACGTATTCTCTCGTATTTTGCTTCCTCGTCTTGTTTCTTCTACAACCGATCCAATCACCCCGCGCCCATCCGCCTATGCACTTTTATAGTTTGATTTATTTATTCGATTTCTACTATTATTTTATTATTTTCCCCCGTTCAATTTCATCCTAATTTCTTCCGTCATTCTCCTCACAGATATTTTCGATACTCGGCGTATTATTTTCTCACGGTCGAAAAGCATTTCGGAATTCTGCCATTTGCAGTGGCGGTAAGTATCAAGCGATTTTCGATGTCTGGCAACCAGAAGGCCTCGATATATCAATCGCTTCCCTCGGGAATTAGATTTGTTTCCTGTTCGCGAGCATCGCTTCGGAAACAGACGTGAATTCGGCGGGGGGGGGGGACTTTTCGTGTTCCTGCTTCGACGCGGGCTTTGATCCTTATTTCATTATCCTGAGACAGAAGTCACCGACCGTTTGCAAATTCTTCAAACTCGACTACCAAGTCTCGGGGAAAATTCGTTTTATTGGAACCTACGAGATTTCTCATCTTCTTTTCACCGATCCCTTAGTCACGTTTCCTCATTTCCCTCCTATTTTACAATTTTTCCGGTTTATATTTATTCGTTTTTTTACCTATTTTGAGTTGCTTTTCTGTTTCTTTCTTGCTATATCCTCTGTTGATTCTCTGTTTTCACGTACTTATCCAATCTCGCTATTGACATAATAATCTGTATCTATCTATCCATCTATCTATTTATTTATCTCCCTCTTTCGTCATCCCGCGTGCTCGCTCTTCATCGCGAATCGTTGTTATCGACCTCTCGTAAACTCTTCCTCCGATTATTTCACCTTCGGTCACCGAGGAATCGCGCACAACACCAAAAAACAGTAAAATATCTACATTTGTCACCACCGATCAACGATCACTCATTACCGTCGAAGTTTCGTACTTCATCTCGCACGATTGAAACTGATCACTGTTCAGAGCAAAGGAGATGAAGGAAGAGGGAAAAAAATGTACCGATCATTTTTCGTTCACTTTGTTTATTGTTTTGTTTATGTGTTTTTCTTTTGTTGTAAATCGTTCGGAATCAATCAACGCGAGGCGCAAAGCTCGCTGTCGCGGATCCAAGTTAAGCGGTGCCGGAGAGGTGAATACGACTAAGTCTTGCGGCCGGTGGTTACGTTTGGGTTTGGCGGTAGAAAGTGGCGGCTTCTGCGGTGGAGCCGCGCGGTGTGGTTGCGGTGTATTTTTGAAGCCACCGCCCCCAGCCCCGAACCCCCAACCCCCACCATCACGACGAAGCCGAGCGCCGCGGCGCTGTCGGAGCTGCTGCTTTTTCACGCAGAGGGGAAAAATTCGAGGCGGGGAATCACCGGGATTCGCGACGCGCTGTGATGCTCAGGCTACGCACATCGCACGACCGGTGATCGAGCCTTCGATCAAGAACTTTTACGACGCGATCGGCGCCGCGACGATTTGCAAAGATTTACCATCATTCAACCACGAATCTTGACCCTTGTCCTTATTAAACGCACCTCTTCGACTCAACAATATATTTTCCTTCGTCCATACAGAAATCGTCTTTGTCGCCTTCTATTTTTTCAACATGAAGATACCTCAGAATCGATCCTGCGAATCGATTGCACCGAATCAAGTCACTTGTTCTCATATCCGTCGATCTTATCCATTCCGAATGTATCGAATGTCCATTTATAATTATCATATATATATATATATAATTTTGATATATTGATTTTCATAATCGATACTTATTATCTTCAAATATTAGTTTTTTACTCGTTGTCAACAGATTTTTCACAAAAAGATTCGCATCGCCGAAACATTTTTCACTCCACGTTTTCTACCTACGTTTTTTCTCGAGTTCGTTTTTTCAAAAATATTTTTTTATCTATCTCGTTACTTTTCTGATACTTTTTACCGCTACTCGATACTTTTTTCCAAGCCTTGAACAATTCCTGTGCGGAGTTTTTATGTTCAACAACTGTTTCACGTCCCACTTGGAATAATACTGCGAAGAAAGGAAAACAAAGACAGTTCAAACCCTAGTTGCGTTTAACTCGAGGAATAGGAGTGCGCGACGCGAAATGGGGGCGAGGGTAGCGACGAAAACAGGGGACGAGGGTATTGGTTCTAAGCCGGCGGCAGGACTAGGGGGGTCGAGGCTGAGGGTGAAATAGGGAGGAGGGGGTAGATTTTCGATGCCACGATCGTCTATCCGTAACTAGAGCTAGTTGCTATCATCGCGAGAACGTTGACACGGTTATTTCGGGCGTCCGAGTCGGTATATTCGCATCGGTTACCGCGACGATCTCGCGAATCGCGAATTCTCCGTCGTCGTTGCCGAATCGCTATGCCAATTCCGTTGGATAATTTTATTTCAACGTTACGGCTCTGGTGCAATTAGTCAAAATTTCGGAAGTGCCCCCATTTTTGAACGATGTAACGCGAACTACAGAGAAAATTGTCCATCGATACCGAATCGTTGTTACCGTTGAAACAATTTCGTTACGGGTGATGCATCATTTTCAGGCAATTATTTTACCCCCCCTTCGCCAAACCTATCGCGTCACGTCGTACGCATACCTCTTTCGACAGCTAACACAACACTATTGATCATCAACGAAGTTCGCGCTACCGAGTCCCGGAGAAAGAACGATACACGAGATCCAACAAAACCCGAATGAGAAATACTCAGCCTGACGCGACCCCCTTCGCTTGACCCCCGCCCCGAAATCCCCAATCGTAATCCACCCCACATGTAACAATGCCCGCGTGCCCCACGGCCGTTCGCACGCGCCCCTGATTACCAAAAAGTGTAGTCACCATGACAATGACGCCCATACGTCTTTCGTCGTTCGCATTCCAACGAGTATTTTCTACTCACACGCGTCTACGAGTTTTCGGCCACTTCCACGATTATTTTCGTGCCATAAGAAAGATTACACCCGTCAAATGTTTCGTACGTTCATGGAAAAAACACGAAAGCGATATATGTCTCGAGAAAAGTTTCGTTCGATCGACAGACTTGGACGGTGAAAAATCGCCGGAGTAAAATGAAAATCACAAAGCCGCAACGTTCTCGAGCTTTTTACAGTGTGGACAATTTTTGTACAACTCGGAGAAATTCAATGCACCGGAAGGAAAATAAAATTGCAGAACTTTATTCGTTTCTTAGCACTGCAAAGAAAAGACTTCTCGAAATAAAACATCCCGCTACGAATGTTACTTTATTTTTCGGTGTTGACGGATAGTTTTTAAGCATCGTGGAAAGACTACGGAACGGGAATGTAATTAATTTTTCGTGATGTATGCCACGACGGATCAAGCACACGGCACAGTATCCAAAGCAGTTCCAAAATTTTTAATCAAAATGATTTGAATAAAGTCGAGCGATAAGATCTTCAGCGCTTTCAGAAATATGAACACAGCTACCAAATCTGTGTTCGTAGCACGCTGATCTGCAATAAATTTTCATCGATAGGCTTGTTCCATTGCGTACAAAAATGCTACTGTTGCCACGCAACTCACCTGAAGGCTTTTAAGAATCGTCTATTGTTCCTGCAGTTCTATAAAAATGATGGGGTTCAATATTTTCGAAAGATTTGCTAAATTAAAAAAACATGCAGAAAATACGTAGTCCTTTTGGGGAATGTGATTATTTTCGTAATCGCAGGTTTTTGAGTGCAAAGTGCAATAGAATCTTGATATCACTGAATAAGTTTGCTATGAGTAGATTACGTCACGTGTGTATGTATGTATATGCGGGGATACTTCTGTCAAACGCGGAGCGGCGAGTGATGATTGACTGTTGATTGAGAACGTGATCGCTTCAGAAATTTGTATCGTTAGAACAGCACGCGTTAGTTTCTGGTCTTGGGCTATTATTGTCAAGGATCTGGTTACTAAAACAGAATTCAAATAGAATCCGTCGGAATTTGGACTTTTCGTTTTTTTCTGGGAACTCGATAACAACGATAGTCGACGATGCGAACGTTAGAGATAAATACGTGTAACGGATTTTCACAGGTAAAATTAATCGTAACCCGTAACCCATTGTTCACAGATTTGACTACCTACACAATTTTTTCCGTTCAAATTAATTGGACCAGTTATGAGCGTCGAGCAATTATCTAGCATCGACCAATTGGATTCGCGCACGTATTTGCTGGCCGTTAAAGCAGCTAGTTGAAAACGAGGATAATTAGATTCAGCGGACAATAGTACAAATACGTATATACCCGAGGCGAGATGAAAACGTCGAACAATCATCGATCCGTACGATTTATTTCGAAAAAATGAGAAATCCGTCAATGTGGTTTCACAATTTGGAGCAGGAGAAAAGGGAAAAAACCGAACGAACGTTCCAGAGTCTCTTTGATTGTTCCTGGTCAACTGATTACTGATCGCTCACACTCGCCACCGATAGACCGATTACGAACGGTAAAATCTCGACTGTCTATACGTATTCTCATCATGCATACTTTTCTAGAATCGTTTCGGCGAACAGAACTCGTTTGCGACTAACCGACGAGATTTCTACTACGGCATCAATGACTCGGCCAATAAATAAATCAAATCGTGTCGCGGGGTGAAAATCTCCCGCGTAAACAGCTGTGAATCGAGTCTCAACGCGTCAAGGGTTACGCGAAAAGCTCGTTTGAGTGCCATTGTCGAAAAAAAAACAACAACAACAACTAATCGCACAGTTTGCAAATCGTAGCGAACAATTATGCAGAAAAAGTCGCGAGTACTACGTGCCACGTCTTGGGGGTGTCGCGTGTCCGGGCTTAGCTGGGGGCATCGAGGGGGTTAAAGCTGGGGCGCAGGGTGACAAACGGTAGAGGGATGACGACGAAGGCGGTGCTACGGGGGCGGGTCGAGATTTTTCCTTGAAGTGCGCATGCGAAGCTTTTTAAACCCCACCAACCGACGTCGGGGCCGAAGCTCGCTTCTTAAAGGTTTCTTAGGGTGAGTTTTGTCCTCTTGCGCCGCGAGAAAGTCGCGGTATCGCGAGTGATGCGACCGGGTGGGGAATCGAGGTTGCAAGCGCGTAGATAAGTAGAATGCGGTGGTGCTTACGGAATAGCCTCGGTTGCGTGTTACTTCGAGCACCGGAGGTTTCGTCTTACCAGCTCGACGAGGTGACGAGTCTGGTGCAAATACGACATTCTTGAAACTTTACGAACACCTCTTCCTCTTGCTTCTTCTCCTTTTTCTTCCGTCGTTTTATTTTCATCCGACCGCTGACACCGAGCAAAGACGAGCTGACAACTGACAATCAACGTGGGTCGATCGGATTCCCAGAAACAGAGGAATAGAAATCGAGCAAGCGTTAGATAGTTGGTAGAATTCAACCGTGGAATAGAATAGATTGGAAGCCAAATAATAGTTTTTTAAATTGACATTATCGTCGATCGATACGAGCAATTATGTAAGAGACGATAAATGGCAGCTGTGAATACTTATGTTCCTCGTCAGATGGCGAAGAATAAAATATCCTAAGTGTGCAGTAATTTTTGTTTTTTCACGGGCATATTGAAAGTTATCCAGCAGTAAAAAACTTTGAATGGCAATCGTACAAATCGAAAGTAAATCGTCTCACAAGTAGGAATATTACGATTCGGAACTCGATTTCACGTAGTTTGTGAATGAAATCAGCGTCTTTTTCGCAGAAAATGCCTCGAGCAATTCAAACTCGCCAGGATTTGTTTGAATCGCGACCGAGCAGCTGTCGACTATCGATGCATTGTCGGAAAGACTACACAGGTCTGCGATGAAAAAGTTTTTTGACAGATTTTCACCTGCTCATTCCAAATAGGAATTCCATTCAATCATTACTTTCGTGTTAAATATGCGAAGGTGAATTTATTAAACTGTTTTTGATATGTATACAAGGAGTAGTATTTATCCATGTCTCTCTAGTCCAAGTGATAAAAAATACACGCGATGCTCGCTCGCAGATACTTTCGTTTGTCACAGATATGTGGTTCTTATTCATATTGATGTATATATGTTATTTTATTTTATTTTCATTTTGATAGAATGCTTTAGAAAAAATCATTTCAATAGAATAATTTAGAAAAAATGGAAATTTATCATTCCATTCGAGTAATCACCGACTTTTCATTCAGACATACTACCACCTGTGTACATGTTCATTTTGACGTAGTCTATTACTACCGTACATAGTTTTCAATGACGTTTTAGACCACTATTACAAACATGAACACATCAGCAAGACATCGTTGTAAAGTCATTATTTCGCAGACCTTTGTTATTCGAAATCTTCGACGACGAGCTGAATTCTGGATATTTACCAATTCCACTTAGCAAATTAGTAGAGCGATGAAACGTGATGAAATTTGTCTATTATCTGATAATCGATTATTTACTGTTTGAAATTCTTCTCTTACGTGAAATAGTGATGTTCCGGTCTCCCGACGCGTACAACTTTTGTAACAGATTCAAAATTGGTTAAATAAAGAAATGAGTAAAGCGTTTTCGCACGGGCTATGAAGAAGGATGACAATGTCGCCTGAAAATGTTGAGGCCTCAAATGGTAGAATGTTAACTCCGCCTGTGAATGTGACAGAAAAACAAGGCAATCGTATTCTGGTAGCTGTGATTCTGTGATTTTCCGACTCCACGTTCCCAAGTCAAACCACTCGCAAGATTTGTGAAAATTAGTGCACGAGTCTGGAATCAATGATCGCGTCGACCCGAGCGTCAGAATTGTAGCTGTGATATATCATACAAAAATTCGGCGTGAGCTCTGCCGAACCTCTGTTGTACTAACGAAGTCATTTTACCATGACCTGGCAACGTTTTTGTAGGCCCTGGACCCTTACAGTTGCTACGGCTTTTGCATTCCTTTGAAGAGACGAGTTGTTCCCACGGAAAAATTGAGTTTTATTGCCTGCCTATTTCTCACTGCTGCAAAATAGATCGTTGCATATGAAATACCATATAGTCGACTCGGTATGACCGATTAATTCTTTGAATGAGTACCAATAGTCAAGGAATATCGATGAAACGAAAGAGGTTTCGCCGCAGACATCACACTGATGCCTCAGTTGAGTAAACCTATATGGTTTGTTCATTAATAACAGGAATCGTCATTTTTTTCGAAGAATTTATATTTATTCATGAAAATCAATTTTGTTTCCTGAAAAGTAATCTTTCATCGAAATAATACACTTGTCACACGGAGCCATGTCTGGCGAATATGGGGGCTGAGCATGGTCACAGTATTATTTTTTGGCTAAGAATCAACGAACAAGCAATAAAGCGTAAACAAATGCACTATTGTGGTGCAAAAGTCGTGAATTGGTTCGCCACCAAACCGGACATTTTTTTCGCATTGCTTCGGGCAAACGGCATTGAACTTGTCGGTAGTAGTTCGCATCGATCGCTTGACATTATTACACTTTTTTTTTTGAAGACTACATTTTTTAAAGAGATAAAAATTTGCCGATTATGCCGAAGCATAGGTAATCTTTCTGATGGCGAACGGCAGACTAAAAATTTAATAGGGCTAACCAATATACAGATGGTTTTTAAATAGGTTTACACGTAGATATAAAAGCGTCATATGATGGTAAAAAAATTATGGCATTGTCGTCAAGAACGTGGAAATTCTAAATTGTAACTAATTTAAAAATTATAAAATATTCGTCATTCATATGACTAACCTTGACAATTGCTTGATTTTTGTGATTATTATCGATGACAAAGTCACGGTCTCAGAAGACACGAACATTCTTTCTATAATGAATGAGAAATTGTATACAACAAAAATAACAGCGTGGGTATAATGATATCGACGATCCATTCGATTTTCTGAGCGAAGAAGGAAATTTCCAAAACAATGATGTCGTCACACGAAACGAAAGTAAAGGCGGTACCCTTGTGATCGACGTGGCTACGAACGGTCCGGAGTTCGCCTATCCATGCTGCATCATCATAAGGTGCCAAACGTTTGCCTTTTCTTATACTCGTGGCGTTTCCTCAAAAACGCCAAGCATGAATAGAATTGTATCCATTTGACGCATAAATCAGGTTACATCAACCGCGAACGATTCATTGACGACCATTCGTCAACCGAGTTTTATCCAAGTCCTGAAGCCGAACCGTTCTTCTTTTTTCGCCCGGAGAAAGCACGTGTGGCGAGGCAGGGTGAAACGGCCCTCGCGAAAAATTTCCGATGTTAACCAAAATTGTAACACTGTCAAAATAGGTGCAGTATAGATCATTATGTTCATTTTATTGTCTAATGAATGTCACGACAGTAAAAGTAATCATTTCGACAAACTATTAAATATGATCAATTACCATTGTTATTATCAAAAATTGGAAGAAGAAAAAAGATTATTATTAGTCAATATCATGCTCGATGACGATAATAACAACTGCATTTAGTTGGCAAACCGTCAGAACTCACTCCTGCACCCGATTCATCTGCTCAGAATTTACATAAAGAGCGTTAGATCCCAGAGATTCGTTGACCGCGGAATACGACCGTTTGTGAGAAAGTTCCACATTTGAAAAAAGGTGTTTCAAGTATTATTTTATTGTTTAAAGGGCCTGCAGATTTGAAATACTTTGAGATTTTTTTTAAGTTAAAATAATCAACAATGATATTTAAACTTTTCAGCTATATTGTTGAATTCACACAGCATACAAAAATATTTCTTTTCACTGATTTTTTTTCAAATATGTTGAGGAAAGCGCTCAATAATACCCCCTCAGAAACTGGACCTGGGCAACGTGGTGGATTTTGACTTTTCGATTTAACTAAAAAATAAAATCCGAGCAAATTGTTAAGCAGTCCCGATGTAGTTATGGCCAAACTAGAATAAATTTGTAAAAAAATTACAAATTGACAGAATGATGATCTTTTGGAATTGAAGCCCTTGAAACAGGTTTTTTTTCTAATCGGGTTTACAGCTTGAACAATACAAAGTTTTTGAAGTATAATTTTGATTCTAGTTCCAGCTAGTGTTCTCAATATTATATAAAAATTAGCTGACTCAACAAACATTGTTCTGCCTTATAAATTATTTCGTTCTGTTGGAAATACGAACGATGGTCAAATTATTTGGATATTGTTAATACGAAGATACTAAAATCGCGATTGAAAAATGAGACGTCGTGGATAGGAGGGTGAAAATTTGGAGTTGCAGGTATTTTTTTATGCCAACCCGGAAGAAGTAAAAAAAAACTTTCGTCAAAAAAATATGAAAAAATGTTCGGATATGGATACCCCAATCACTTAGCCGTATGTATTATGCTTCACGGCCTATTTTCATACATACCAAATATACATGACATTTTTTTACAAACATCAGTCGAATCGTTTCGGATTCGGCCCAGCCCAACCTAATCCAACTCAACTTAACACAACCAACCAAACTCAACTCAACCCCACCTTCGTTTATCATTATCTGTGTTCTACTCGTGGCTACGTCATCAAGTTTTGTTGTTGATTAATCCTTCATAGAATTGAAAACCGGACGCAAAACGTGTATGCGTCGGATATTCCAAGAAGGAACCTTTTTCGAAACGGCGTACAGAAACGTTTCACGGAAACCATTTTCCCGATTTGACTTCCCATTGACTGGGGAAATTCCAGGATCACTGATCGGTCATACTTATTGCAAAGAAGCATAACTTTTGCGCTATTTCCATCAGCTATTGCTATGGGCTCTCAAGACTGGCAATTCATTCATTCTATTCCGTTTTTGACAATTATGATTTTTTTTTTATCGACATCAATTGATTACTATTATTCGTATTATTCCTCGTGTATACCAACCAACACAACTCGTAATAGATTGCGGCGTTGAGTTCCAATACATAGCGATTGTTTTCCGACGTTGAGTCCGTGGTATAACGTACACCTCATCAGAGGGTGATTAATGCAAGATGAAAGGAGAAGAGTGGTTTGTTCATGATTTCGTTTCAAAGCTGCCCAGCGACGACCCAAATCTGATTACGCCAGGAAGACACGCGTCGGGGCTCCATTAGTTAGCCCCATTAGGAGTCCTTCACGTTAGCCACCTCGTATCTTTGCGCCCATGCAAGGCTAGGGATGGCTCACCCTTGCGTTTATGAGCTCACGAAGATTTTTCATGCCATATGGCTCCGTTTCTCGATAAACGCGACCTGACAACGCACAAAAATACCGATCAATTTTCTCCCCGTGCGACTTTCGAAATGGACATATTTCGCATAACTCGGGATTTGGAATCTAGAATAAGAACTTTTGAAATCACCAGCAGCGACGTTTTGGTTCATCAATCAGCGTAACTTGTTCCCTCTTAGGTAAGATGAAGAACTTAAAAATAGAACGATAGGCTACTGTTCGCGTGTAGCTGCGGTTATTGACTATCTATCACACTATCTGTGAGACGATTATAAATCTAAAATCTTATACTCAATTGAAAGGTTCACCAACATATCTCATGAAACCGGTTCAACTAGCACTATTGAAGGAAACAGCTAAGATGATTGAGTTTTAATGATAAGTTATTCCCGATTCCTTCATTTGTAAGATTAATATTTATTTTAATTTGCCAAAATAAATGCTTTATTTTTAACAAGTGACTGATTTCTATTTTATTTTTCCGACAACGTTTCACCAGTCGAGCTTGGCGTATTTGTCAATTTATTACTAGGGAATGAATAATTATACTAAATTTTTTTAGTTAGTATTACTCCAGGGTAAATAAATAAACTACCTCAAAAAACTAAACATCTTGTTTTTCACCAAAAATAATGAGAGAATAGGTGAGAAAATATAATATGTAACCCTTACCAGTAACCATAGGCATACGGACGAAATTTCATCGAGATATCTTGAGAGAAGGGGTTTGAAAGTTGGTGCAGAAACATTTTTTTCCAAGAACTGTAATTCACAAGGCAAGCATTAGGAACGTGGGAACGACGATGGGGTATATTTCATAGAGTTTACCGATGAGACCTCTTACACGAAGTCTTTCCCCAAATTGTGTATTCCTTGGCACATATGTTTAATCGGAAGCCCAAAACAGTTGCGATATGAGGAAGGCCAGATGAATATGAATTTTATAGGGATTACATGCATTATTTTCAGCATTATCACTTGCACTCAACTTAAATAACTTCGACGAAAAACGTGCGAAATTTGTCGGAATGATAAGGTAGTCGGCGATTCCGGCGCTACCAACGATGTTGGTAGGTGAAAACGATTTGACGGGTATCAATGACAAGGCGCACAAGAAGATTTCTGGAAATTGCTTATCTCTGTGATCAGCCGTAGAAATCTTGGCGAGAATACAGGTGGCGGGTGTGCCATTGAGCCGATGGCGCAGCATCTGAAAAACGGCGATAAGGGGGGAATGAAGTGAACGTAGGAGTATTGAGATACGAGAGCCTGAATATCGGTTTTTACAAAGATGACGCGTGGAAAATGAGTAAGCAAATTACCCGACCGCCACCCACATTCGGGCTAACCCCGTGGAGCGAGGTGTCGATATGACACGTAGGGACCACCGTCTCGGAGGGCAAAAAGGCAAAGCGGCGAAAGTTCCCATTCCCCGTTCCCTGGCGAAGTTTATTAGAAGGGTGGAATCGAATACACCGGGTGTGGAAAAATGGAACGCCAGCCCTCCTTCACTCCCTGCGATGCCTTCGCAGCATCAACATCCTCGGGTTCACGGCAGGGTAAAAGTCGGGGATGAGGTTACGTTGAGGAATCTTTAACTTCCCGGAGAAGGTAGGACTCACGAATCCCGAGCAGGATCTCTCAAACCTCTTAGTTCGTCAGCGATGAAACGTGGATCGTCCTCGCTCGCGAAAACAATGTGACGTCACGGAAATTTCCTGATGAATCCAGACGTCCCTGGTGCCACTATCGTACGTAAATAGGACAGAGGAAAAAAAAAGAAGACTGAAAAATACAGGACGACATAAAGAAGGAAATACCAAGGTGATGAGAAGAAGGAAAAAAAACAGGGAAAGAAAAGCAAACGGAAAAAAGATAGAAAGAAAGGGAGAGAGGGAAGAAGAAAAAGAAATAGAAACAGAATGAAAGCAAGGGAGCGAA